>NC_069426.1:2154003-2177813 GCF_026875155.1 Cherax quadricarinatus
CCTAGGACTGACCCCTGCGGGACCCCGCTGGTCACAGGTGCCCACTCTGACACCTCGCCACGTACCATGACTCGCTGCTGTCTTCCTGACAAGTATCCCTGATCCATTGTAGTGCCTTCCCTGTTATCCCTGCTTGGTCCTCCAGTTTTTGCAACCAATCTCTTGTGTAGAACTGTGTCAAACGCCTTCTTGCAGTCCAAGAAAATGCAATCCACCACCCTCTCTCTCTTGTCTTACTGCTGTCACCATGTCATAGAACTCCAGTAGGTTTGTGACACAGGATTTCCCGTCCCTGAAACCATGTTGGCTGCTGTTGATGAGATCATTCCTTTCTAGGTGTTCCACCACTCTTCTTCCTGATAATCTTCTCCATGATTTTGCATACTATACATGTCAGTGACACTGGTCTGTAGTTTAATGCTTCATGTCTGTCTCCTTTTTTAAAGATTGGGACTACATTTGCTGTCTTCCATGCCTCAGGCAATCTCCCTGTTTCGATAGATGTATTGAATATTGTTGTTAGGGTACACATAGCGCACTCAGCTCCCTCTCTCAATACCCATGGGGAGATGTGTGTGTGTGTGTGTGTGTGTGTGTGTGTGTGTGTGTGTGTGTGTGGTGTGTGTGTGTGTGTGTGTGTGTGTGTGTGTTCGCGCTGTCTTCTAAGATCATATAAGTTGTCTCAGTGTCCAGCACAGATTTAGTTCGTATTCTCAACGAGGATTCATACTAACGTTAGATTTAGTGTCTGATCATGGTTGGTGTCTGCTCACTGTCTTGTTGACTTATCTGTATGACATGTAATATTTTAACACACTGTAATCGCATTACATTTATACTTTGTCTTGGAATCTTAAATAAAAGTCTCCTGAAAATCCTTTGAGACATGTTGACATGTTAAGTGATGTAAATATATTACTGGCGTGTATTGTGTTCTGGTTTATAATTTTATTTTTCTTTCCTGGACACTGGTGATTGACTTGATGTTACTGCCACAATAATACTCACATTTCATAAGAGGCACAATTACTTGTCAGGCAAAACTAGACGTTTGTGCACAAGATATTATTTAGTATGCAAACACAATTAAGTGAATTTTACAAGTAAGTGAATTTTACACGTCTTGTATTTACTACTTCCTTTTATTATCTACTAAAGGCAATGCTTAATTAGTAGTAAGCTGAACCTACTACAAAAAGTTGTTCCAACCTCATACTTCTAGCCTGATGAATACGGCCTCAATGTGTGTCCGAAATAAGTATTTCTATTCTTACGTTTTCTTTTAATTTATCCAAGGAGGATCGTTGGTATTGCTAACCAGTGTTTATTAAACACAAGAATTTTAATTTATACGTGTGATGCATCAGTGTTTCCACTGTTTTCTCAACACATTCCAGGTACTTTAAATAGGTTTCCATTACCATGATCTTCATGCATCAACTCCACGCAGATGGTGACCTACTTTTCCTAACTTTGCTCCAGCATTTATAACTTTCACCCAAACATTGTATTCCCCTGATAATGGATTAGTATAAAACCGAAATTTGCAGAACTTCACTTATCTTGTTGGTTTTCTCCAAACTGTCTAGTTTCATCCAATGTTAATTGTGTTAATTGAGTTAACTGTTGAGTTAATTGTGTTAATTGCGTTAATTGAGGTTTAGCGTTTGTTTTTAAACAAGTAACAAAGCCATCTCTCCACCGAGTCTTCTACACACACCCATAAATTTCTAGTTATTTTCTCTGCTGTGAAAATATTTACATCGTCTCCATAAAGAAATTGAGCTTCTGTAGATGATTTACTTTAGCACTTAGTATAACCTAAAGTAGGTGTCAGGTGTTTTGCATTGTACATACGTCATTTTTCCATTGCACATCTTAGTGCTCTGGAGCTGGCCATTATTTTACTCTACTACATTTCTTGCGCGGGTTCCAACGCCGAATTATTAACGCTTTCCCCAAGCCTACCAACACTTTTTCCCATATTCATAAACTATATTGGGTTACGTTATATTATCTTGTCGTAATTCGTGTGGTGTAAACCTACAAATAATCAAATACAAAAGCTGACTACGATAATTTTGGTAACACGGTGACCGTACATAACTAGAAAATGTTTAAATACTCATGATTATCATTCCTGAGAGAATTATTTGAATTATGAGATCGAAATGAAAAGAACTCCACTAACCTGTCTGGAGTATACCTTGGATCACACTGACCAACAACCAAAATGCTTCCGAGACAAGAGTAACAATTTCCAATTAATTTTAGGTCACTGATAACGAATATCATGATTAAAATTGTTTGTTAGCTCTCCTTTTCAATATACACCTACGTGTTACAACAGGTTCCACCAGGCTTGTGGAAGTGTGTTTCGTACCACACTCACAGTCTCACTGACCTTCATTATTGTTCCAGCAGTCATAGAAGGTGGTTGTGCTATGTAAGTTCATATTCTGAGGTGAAAGGTTGGTGGTTTTCTTAGCCAAACACATTTTAAACATATACTGATATGCATGTGAGGCATATTTTATTTATTTTATTTTCCTACTGAGTGATATAAATACTTCTGCTTAGATGTATTATAATGATAAATTAATGAATAAATTTTCTGCACACTCCTCTAGGTCACATCTCATAGCATAAGGGGAACTCCATGACCTTGTCATGGATCTGCAACTACACTGACTCACGGAATCGTAATGACACGATTACAAACAAAACTCTCTGACCGCGGGTTCAATCCCGCCCGTGGTATGGTCTGCAACTACCTAAAAATAAGGCAGAGCTGCTAGGCTCTCGTCTTCAACAGTGGAACCTCCTAGCAGCTGATGTGAAGATTTCAAAATTTCGTGACCGTCAGCCGCAGTTCAAAGATTTCTTAGTAATGTAAGGTGATTTAGTGGCCTGCAATAATATTAATGGTCTGTAGAAGACACTTGGCATCAACTTTTTTAAGTTTGCTTTAGAAAAAATCAGTTTAAAGTCTAAAAGTGTGTTTAGTCAGATGTCTTTCTTTGCATATAGTTCGTTTTACTGTCACATGTTACACCCAGAGATAGGAAAGTGAGACAGAGGAATGTTTTCCTAGAGCAGGTGTTGGATATGTCAAGTATTAGGAACAAGTCCAATATCTGCCTCATTCCTGGTGGAAATACCATTTGAAAGGGCACTAGACAGCAGCTCCTAGTTAAGTTCAGTACATCTTTAGATCCTATCAGGTCTTAGAGTGGGATCCTAATTGTATGTAGTGTTTTTGAATAGAAAAGAAGTGGGTAATGAATGGATGTCTAGGGCAATTAGTATAAATTAATAGCTTAAAACTGCTGCAAAGAGCATCCCAAATTAAATTCACTGATAATTGGAAAAAATTGTAATAACAGGATTTTATATGTTTGAGGGATGGAGAAACATCTCCCGGGGGCATGTTTGGTGTATTAGCCACCCCCGTAAAGGGGTCATTGTGTGGAAACAAACGGTTGCATCAATTGAGGAAAACAGCAAAAAACGCTATGATACCTTATTTTCTCATGATAGGGGGGGGCTCTTTTGGGGGGGTTAGTTCTAGTAATAAAAAGGAATTAATAAACAAAGAGACCCCTACAGAATTTACGAGTGATTTAAATTTTCTTTAAAAAAGATAGATGAGCTATGATTGATTCCCATGTGCAGGAAAAAATAGAAAATTATTTGTAAAAAAGTGACTTGGTTCATTCTGAAAGATAGTAAAATACTTAAATGACACAAAAAAGGCTAAAAATTTTTCCACCCGGATCTTTCAAAAGAAAAAGGGGGGGTTGGGGTGGGATGTATTTCAAAAAAAATTTTAAAATTTTCCATTCAACAAACATAATAGGGGAAAATTTACAGAAAACGACTATTTGATTCCCTTTTCCCTCAAAGGGGCACGAAAACGTAATCATGGGTGTGATTACAGGTTTCTCAAAGTTTTTTGGGGCCAACACTATAAACTTTTTATTAATTAAATTATAAGGCATCTAATAGGGACTATGTTGGAAGTTTAAAAATTTTAAAACCCAATTGAATCGGGCAAGTTTTTTAGATATGACCCGCACTGTTTTTTTTTAAAACAGTTTGACAGAACCAACCAGAGGAAAAAAGCTCTAGACCATAATCACAACAAATTTCATTTTTTCCAAAAGGGAATTTCTTTTTAAAAACTATAATTTTAATTTAAAGGGGCCCCCCCGGGTTCCCTTTCAAACCAATTTTTTGGGGTTTAAAGATTATCTGGGGGGGTGAACTGGTGTGACCTTAAAAAGTCATTTTTTCTTTGGGACAACAAATCGAGACAGTTTTTTTTCCAGTATGACATTTTATAAAAGTTAAAATTTTAGGGGCCGAGGGAAAATTATTTCCCGATAAATTTAAGTTAAAATCAAATAAAAATGACCCTAAATCGATAAAGAACAAAAACTCATCTCCCTAGATGAAAAAAACCCAAGAAAAAGGTTTAAAAAAATTTAACCACAAAGGAACGGGAAAACCCAAACCAAAAAGTTTCATTCATGTATACAGATAAGATTTAAAAAAAAGACATGTCCACTTTAAAAAACACTCAGGGCAGTTCACTCTTTAGAGACAAAAAAAATGTGTATAATCTTCATTAAATTTTCTTCCCCTCAGTTTTTAAAAAGCAGGAAGGGAAACCCCGAAATTCCCGAAATTTTAAAATTGTAAACAAAAACAGGACCCAAAAAAAGTTTTTGCGAGTTTCAAAGAAAACTATAACATGGTTCTCGAATAAATAGATTAAAATTTTAACCATCAAACCAAACCCGGGCGTCAATTTGGGGATAAAAAAATATAAAGAAAATAAACGCAAAATAAGTGGGAAAAGACAAATGTATGCCCCATCTACAAAGCAAGGGGGAAAGGGCCAAGCTTAAAGTAAAAAGTAATTAACCTTACCTCCACTTTAGGAAAATTTATGAAATCAATAAAAAACCCGCAGAGGCTATTCAAAGCCACCTAAAAAGAAACTGATCAATGACTCTTTTCATTGCTTTACAAAGTGGCTCATGTTGGGCCCTTTGTTGTTTTGCAATATATGCAAATGCCCATTGATTGATGAAATCTCTAACATAAGCAAGTTTATTGAAAACACTAAAAAAAGCCTCAAATTTAAATTTCCCCGAAAAAACACTATAGTGCAAACAGGGAAATTTGAATAGGCTGATGTAGGAAAAGTGGCATATGCTTTTTAATAAAGACAACTGCAAGTTCTAAGCCTAGCAAAAAATAATCATGGTACATATAAACTGAATAATGTAGATCTCAGTCATTCTGAGTGTTAAAAAAAATTAGATCAAGTCAGCAGTAACCAAAAAGTCAAGACAAAAGTATACAAGTGTTCGTAATAACGCTAATAAAATTATTAGCGCCAATCAAAAAGTATAAAAAAAAAGGAGTCTTGAGGTTATAATTCATCTGATGTAGTGCTTAGTTGTGCTTGTGATAAAAACACTGGTCTGCATTTGGAATGTTTTTAATCTTTATTATTATTTTTCATTTTTGCGATTGTAAATATCTAAACCATTTAGCTCTACCCATGCAAGGATTTTGAAAAAAATACAAATTAATGGTAAAAAAAATGTGAATTTTTAATTTATTAAAACTATGCAAGTAATCATGGAAAAGCACATTCTGTTATTTAAGAACTGTGAATATCCAAATCAACATGAATTAAATCAATTTTATTAAAAAAAAATGCCCAATCGTTATCCACATAATGAATCTAAGGAGGACTGCTTTGATTTTCGCTTGTGCGGGGCATTGAGACCATTACGTTTCAATGACCAGCAGTAATCCGCCATCAAGCGACATGCAATTTGCCCTGGAAATCGAGTTTCCATTGTGCAAATATCCTGATGGAACTGCTGTATTTTGTTCCTCACTGTAATCCCCACAACTGTTGGGAAAATAGTCAAGATGGAATGCAAAAAGTGCATCTCACACTCATCCTAGACCCAAGTTGTTGGAAACTTGAAATCAGGTCTTGAATCTTTTTTTTTTTTCATATTCGGGGGAGCGCCTGTTTCCCAAGAAGTTGTGGACAATCTGCTAGAAGAAAAACCAGGCATTCACCTCGACGCCTGCTAATGCTTCATCAAAATGCTTGTCTTTCATCAATTCCCAAATCTGAGGGCCAACAAAGATTCCTGCCTTTAGCTTGCCTTCACTTATACGAGGAAACTTTGACTCCAGGTACTTGAAAGCAGTTCCATTCTTGTTCAAGGCCTTCACAAAATTTTTCATAACCCTTTAATCGTTGTGGAGTGGTGGCAGCAGAATTTTCTTGGGGTCAACTAGTGGCACAGTTTTCACGTTATGATTTCCGGGTAAGAAGCTGGTTCTTGATGGCCAGTCTTTTTGTGGAACAGATCTTATAGCTGAAGGAATTTTTAGATATATAATGCGATCTTTATTCTTTAGTCTGCTAAAAAAGGGTACAGTCATCATGGGGGTTCATCTGGCCTGCCATACATTGGTATTTCCAAAGGGCATACATTTAAGTTTTTCCAACTGACCACATTTGGAGCTTACTGAGCAACTTTTTGCAAGCTTTGTGGGGTGCAAAGGGTTTGTCCGGGTCTCCAATCTGCAGCCAAAATAAGCAAAGTACCACGCCTTCAATAAAGGAGTAATGTTGCTCCGGGAATCTGAAGGGAAGAATTGCCCGCAGACATAGCAAAATATGTCTGGTTAATTTATGCAGCCTCTAAATATATTGTTAATCTAAAAAATAAAGAAAAATATTTTAGATTTAACATTCAAATCAGTATAAGGTATTTTAATTGGTAATATACCATTTTCTCATTTACTTTTGTTATACGAAAGGAGAAAAGTAGCATATAACTTGACAACCTGATGTGATAGAGATGAATAAAAAACAACGAATCACTCTTTTCCATATATATGTATACTGTTAAAGATACCAAAGAGTCAATAAAAAAATCATGTAGACCAGTGTAATATGCTTCAATTTTATATCGTTGGTCAGGCCTCATTTAGATTATACTGTCCAGTTCTGGTCACCTTATTACAGAGTGGACATAAGTGCACTGGAAAACGTACAGAGAACAATGACAAAGCTGATCCCACGTATCAGAAATCTTTTCCAAGTGGATAATGATGGTACTGAATCTGCACTCTCTGGAAAGGCATAGAATAATGTGGGATATGAACTGTCTAAATGGAAGAGGGGAATAAGAGGATAAATACAAATTGGGCTAAAATTATTTAATGGAGACAGGACTCGGAGCACCGGGTTCATGATGGAAAAACTTGGATTTAGAAAAGATAAAGAATACACTGGCATTGCGAGGGTGCTAAGAATGGAAGTAAAAGAATATGACTAGACTTTTCTCGATTCTCCTAACAATCTTGCTCCCTCCATTAAGTTCAAAGCTGTATGGGAATTCAATTTTTTGTTTCTTTTCCTTGATATACTACTTCATCGCTCGGCGACAAGCTTTTCTTTTTCCGTGTATCGCAAGCCAATACAAAGTAGCTAGTATATCTTTTTACTTTCTTAGTTTGGGTCCTGTCAAGAAAATTGTTTTAGTTTCCTTTTCCGACCCCAAACGCATCTGTGACCCTCAGCTTCTTGACTCAAAATTCCCACTCTTCGTAGGTCGTTCTCACAACTTGGATACCCTTCGATTTCACAGATTCGCCTATTCCATGCTAAAGGAACTTTCTTCTCTCCAAAACTCTCTCCTCTTCAAGGGGGTTCCTTGTATGGTGAAGAGGCTATTGGCCTGAGGAATTGGACCTTTCAGTTTTCCTCCTCAGACCAAACCTAGTATCCCCCAATCCTCCCTTCCCAAATCAAAATCCTCCCCATCCCCTTTCTTCCCTTTCTTCCCCCCTCCCAACCCTCCTCTTTTCCCCCATCCCGTTTGTAAGGGTTTTGTGGTCCTTCCCTCGGCATTATGGTTTCTAATAGGGGGAAGTGTGCCATTGTTCATCCCACCTGTGGGGGTTTCCCCAAGTGTAGTTAATCTGTTGACCCTTGGTTATCTAGAGGCACCCGCCCTTCCCCCGATTTCTGAGAAGTGGGCAGGGGGTCATGCAAAGGGGATGGGTGGTTTCATCAGAGGCGCCTCTCATTTCTGGAGGGGGCAGCTGAAAGGGGGTATGCTTTGTGGTGGGTTTCCGACACCCTCTCTTTTGTCCACCGGGGTGGCTCGGTAGATGTGAGGTTGCTCTGTGGAGTGCTGGTTTACTAGCGTGACGGGTAGGGGGTGACACGGGTTCCACGCTGCCCTTTGCACTGCTCATGGTCTCGAGATCATCTCGGATGAGAGGGGAACTTATGGCCCTTTCAAAATCTTTTATGGCTGTCCATCTGATTCCCTTTTTTTTCTTTCTTTTTTCTTAAAAACAACAATAATAAAAAAAAAAGTCCCATCATCATGGAGTCTTAATTCCGTGATAAAACCTTCCTCCTCCTAGGGCCCCCACATTTACCACATCCTATTCGACCCAGCTTTATTATTGACCATTTTTCACTCTCCCATACCCCTGTACCTTTTGCTGGTGATGCTTCGTCACCTCTCCAGGTGCTGAGGTTCCACCCATTTCTTCCATGCCTCTTGCATGACTGTGTCGAGCTTCCTCAAATATGGTACAATGGGTTTTCGAATCACCCACCTACCTCAGGTCGGGCAGCCCACAAACTACTACTAAACATTCCAGACCACCTACTGACGACAGTTCTACAATGTCTACTCATTATACCCTAAAACGACCTATGCACACCCACTTCCCTTTATGCACCATGTTTAATAGTACACATGACTAAATTTTTTTCACTACAACCAACATCTCCAAATGATTATCTTTCTGATCATAGTATTGGTTAAGCTTGTTTATGACACGTTTTGGGCCAAAAAATATCTTTTCAAAGCTCCTTAAAGCGGGGTGTGCTGCATTACAGTTCAAATGCAAACAAGCTCATGAGCTTCCCATATTACTTCCATTGATAACATTCCAATCCCCAGCTCACAAACACGCTACTCTCAATTCTGCAGTAGTAAAGGTGGTTTTACCGCAAACCATTATACAGAAGATTTTCTGTCTTGCGGTAATATTGTGGGACAATTATCCCTTCAGGACTTCCAATTCTCAAAGTGGATACATATAACCTGCCCAATAGGGGGTAGAAGCACTTTCTCAGTAACTTTACCTGCTTAACCTTTGAATGCCGTTTATATTGCGGGCTATTGCCTAGGGGTCCATAAAGTGGTCCCTAATCCCCAGCAGTGTCGAAATTGCTGGCGCTTTGGACACCTCACTTAATACTGCAGATCGCAGTGCCGGAGATCATGCCGATACATCTTGCAGTCTCCCCATCCCCCACTTATTTCAGTTGCAATAAACCTCATCCTTTTGTCAAGTCTATCATAATGAACGAGAAACCCCTTTGTCTTAAGGAAAGTGAAGACTTTACTTATGCTATGGCTCTGCCTTCAGGGGAATCATCCTCATATCTCTTATTTGCAAGTAGCTAGAAGATCTCCAACCTTGGCGGTCCCCTCACCTACCAGCTCAGCTGGTGCAATGTCTTTCGGGGTCACCCCTGTCTCTAATTCTTTTGCGGTTTTACCTTCTGAAACCACCACGTCCTGATGTACTTCTACCTCTTCTTCTTCTCGCCCTCTAGTTTCTCGGTCTGTAAGGCCTCACACACCTGCATCTTCATTGTGCCTGTCACCTGTGTAGCTGAACGTGCCTCATAAGCTCAAGTCTCTCTGCATTCCTCCAGTGCTTACAGTTCTCCAGCAATTTTCCTTTTCGGCCTCGGCGCCTAGTTCTCAACCCCTTTCTAACTCACACAGTAACCCCCCCCCCCCGCCGACTTCTTCCCCAGTTACCTTCCAACCTCCTTCATCTCCTGTTTCATCGCAGGACTCTTCTCCCCCCCCCGCCCATCGCTCTAGGGTTTATACTCCCACCCCTCTCAACCTCTTTGGGTTTCCCCCCGTAGTCCCCCCCGATCTCTACTTGCTCTACCTCACCTGCCTCGATGGACACTGGCACGCCTCCTTCTACCCCTTCTTATTTTTCACGACCCTCGCAGCAGTCTTTTCCTTCATAGCATTCTGATTCTTCCTTGCTTACATGCTTTCCAGTGTCTCAACACATTGTCTTCACTGACCCTAATAGCCCATAGATTTTGTCATTTCATATTACTGGTGTACCTGCCTTTGTGAATAATAACTTATTTACAATGGAATATTCACGGCCTCAGGGGTAATAGGGGAGAGCACCAGGTGCTGTTCTCCCAGTTTTCATCAGTATGTGTCGGGTTACAAGAGCCTAAGGTTCGTTCAGCAGTTATCAGTCCCATTTTGGGATATGTGCTGTTGCATTCTTCTGATTCCTTTCCAGATGAATCATTTAATGAGAGTGCGCTTGTTGTGCATGTTGGTATACCATATCAACAGGTCTTTGTTCGTTCTCTGCCGCATTATACTGCAGCCCACATTTATTTACCTGGAGAGTTTGCCTGGAGAGAGTTTCGGGGGTCAACGCCCCCGCGGCCCGGTCTGTGACCGGTCTGTGCACAGATGGTATACAGTTTGCTCTCTGTATTTCTCCCCTTCCCGTGCATTCTGTATCTCGGATATTCAATTCTTGATCTCTTCTCTACCGCCGCCTATCTTCTTGGTAGGCGATTTTAACGCTCACCATCATCTTTTAGGAGGGTCCCACTGTGTCTCTCGTGGTGATCGGTTGGAGAATCTCATTTCTCACCCTCTTCGTGTTTTAAAAACTGGTGCTCCTACCCATTTTGGCTCGTACTCAGGCTCTCTTGCACTGATCTTTCTGTCTGCTCCTCGTCAACTGCACTAGATTACGCTTGGTCTCTTCTCCCAGATTTGCACGACAGTGATCACTTTCCTATTCTTCTTACTTCTACTACGTATTCCTGACCGCCTGAAATTATTCAGAATCTTTCATCTCATCCACTATCAACCACAGGAACTAAAGCCCTCAGCTTTGGCCTCAAATTTGCAACAGGAATTGCAAAACCGAAACAAGACCTCAATTTCATCTCTAAAAACTACATACACAAAGACTCTGATTTCCAAAAAAGGCATCATATCAGCGGCCATCTCAACACACAGCTCCCCAGTCATACCTCGTCGTTACATTGTTGCACTTATAGCTTTAGCAGAAGACACGACCATCAGGGTTGCCACCTCTGAAAAAGGAGGTGGTGTAGTAATCATGAACACTGACGATTACAGGAACAAAATGCTCAACCTAATTAATGACCCAGATTCCTACAAACCTCTCACAAGAAACCAAGTTGAGGATAACCTTACCAAAACATTTGTTCACAGGACTCGCCGCATCCTGACCTGCCAGAATGTACGCCATGCCGAAAACTCACAAGCCAGGTATCCCATTAAGGCCCATATCTTCTGGAACAGGAAGTGCTCCCCACCAACTCTCAGAAATTCTCGCTAAACACCTCTCTAAACTCTTGGGCACAATCAGTCCAGTACATCTCAAACACTCGGGTGATCTCAATCGCAACATTAACATCACGAACAAGAAACTCTCCAGCCTTGACGTAACTTCCCTATTTACCAAAGCACTTACTACACAAGCCATCGATCTCTTACGCAGGAAAATTGACGATTCACTTGATCTTCCTATTCCAGCCAGCGATTTCATCGACCTTGTTAAACTATGTGTTGGCTTTACGTGTTTCTCTTTCGAAAATCACCTTTCAGCAGACTTTCGGACTACCCATGGGTTCGCCACTTAGTGCCGTCCTGGCGAACTTATACATGGAACATGTGGAAGCCGAACGATTTTCCACTACTATTCCCTCTTCTGTTACCTGGCTCCGTTATGTTGACGACTGTCATCATAATTCCTAGACACTTCAACGTTCAAGCTCTCCAACCCAAGCTCAACCAGGTCGAGCCTTCAATCCAGTTCACACTAGAAGAAGAAGTCGACATCACTCTTCCTTTCCTAGATGTTCTTCTCTGCAAAGCTGACCATGAACTTCGTTTTAAAGTCTATCGAACACCTACCAACATGATCTACATTTCTACTCTCACCACGATACCAAAACTAAATGTGGTGTAATTATAGGTATTTTCCTGCACACACTCAGAATCTGCAGCAGTGATTTCCTCGAGGAAGAATGCTTTCTTACTGAACAAGTATTTTCTAAACTTCACTATCCTCGTCAATTCATTAGAAACTGCAGACGACGGGTATTAAACACCTAGAGAAGACACTGCCGAGAAGAGATACATAGTCCTCCCCACCAACCCCATTGCCAAACACGTTTCCAACATCTTTTCCAATAGCTCAATCAAAGTATCCACCTCCACATCCACCACCATCAAGGATATTACCAGTAATAGAGAGGACAAGCTTCAAACCTCTGCATGGGTATGCATAATCCCTTGCAATGACTGCAGCAAATTATACGTCGGCGAAACATCCAGAGATCTCCAAAAACGTATTTCGGAACACCAGTACGCAGGCAGATCTGATGATCCAAGGAATGCCTGTGTTCAACACCGAAATTCCCACAACCATTTAATCAACTACAGAAACTCAAGACTTATCGCCAGAGAAAACAACTCTTAATACTGAAGAATACTGGAATCCTCACTTATTTGTATATCCAACAACCTCACCCAGAAAAACGGCTTCTATAACATAGCTGAACCCCTTGCCAAGAAACTTCTTCATTGCTTTCCCACATAAGAGCATAGGAATGGAGGAACACTGCAGAAGGTCTTCTCGTACACTTTTCCAATCTCTTTTTAAAGCTACCCAAGATTCTAGACTCAATCACCCTTCTCGGAAGATTGCCATTCTCCACCTGACCCAGCATTCTCCACCTGACTCCATCCTATAAATACTCGCTTATCATTCACCCAGGTAGATCTGTTTGTGACTTGATAAAGCCTACTATGTGGGCGAAACGTTGTCAATAAAGGATCACATTACACTGCTTAAGTGTTCATATTTCCATTGTGTCGGTATTTTATACCATTCATTTCCACCGCCTTAACCATGGGTATCTCATGTAACGACACCCGATTTCTCTGTGAGGTTTGTCAGGTCCCTATTTCGGTTCTTTACTTTCTTATAGAATTCCCGGTTTACCAGCGAGGTCGAAGGATTTACCTGCAACGTCGCCGCCGCCCTACCTGTCTTACCTTATCTTCCCTTCTTGTAGACGGCCCAACCTTTGATTTACGATCACTTTGACTTTTTGCCAGCAACTGCTTTGCTGTACGAACTTTGACACACAGCCCTTACCATCCCTTCCAGCCCTTTTCTCCCCTCGCCTCTGATCCCTTTCCCACCAGCTGTTTATAGCCCCGGCTCTGTTTTCTGTCCCGCAGCGCTGTATGTTCCTTGTCTTTTTTTTTTATAATCATAATATCCCAAACTCTCTTCTTCCATGGAATCTCCTATCCTTTTCCTTTCATATATTTACAAACTCCTAAATTTTAACACTCTCCGTTCTCTAATTATCAAACTGAATTTTCGCCTAATACTCCTCGTAGTAATGTGTTAGTATCTCTCCACTGATTTTTTCGGAAGTCGCCTTCTATTTCCTGCTCCTCTAGTCTTTTCCAGTACTTTGGAGAAACTGGTCACTAACTTTCTGAGAGATGTGAAGAACACAGAAGAGTTAGCTTTGCCGACACTAATAATCCTCTTTTCTCTCATAATGAAGATCACAGTCATCCTGTTAACTTCTCTCTGCCAAAACCGTCTACCCTTCACAGGCGCCGTCTTGTTGAAGTGTCCCATATGCACAACATTCATAGTATGAATCATAGTTCGGGCTGTGTTTCCGTATATACCTACCTTTCACATTATATTATCAAATACTAAAACCTTAGAACACTCGCTACTTGACCTGATCTCTATTTCACACTATTTAACACATAAATTTAACATATTTGCTACAACACACTTCAATCTCACTCCTCTCCTTTGTCGAATTAAGAGGCACTCTTTTAAAGTGTTTGAAGCAAAACCGTTGAGGGCGTTGGAAGTTATGGGAACCGTTCCAGAATACTGGGAATGAGTTTCACAACTTTAATCTAGTGCACTTGCACATTCCAATTGTTCCAAGAATCTAGCCCTTGATACCGAACACAAAGAAGCACTGAAAACTTGAAGCCGTTTGGATGAGATCTTGAGTTACGAGCAAAATAAAAACGAGAAGTTGGAGATGAAAAACAAGAAAAATGGAAGGAAAATTCAGGTAGCCACTTAAAGGTCCTACTCTGGAGGACACCTAATAAAGTTAATGCTAGGGAAGACTTTCAGAAGAGTTGAAGTAGATAACAGCTTTTAGCTTGTAAATAACAGGAAGAACTGTTAGCATCTCCTTTTAACATGTAAAAAAAGAAAGAGAGGGTAAGAGAAAGAGAAAAGAGTAAGTAACATTTGCACCTGAGAGAACGCAAATGATGATCGTCTCTACGCACTATGATGGTAATGCTGGTGCAGTAGTAAGGATGAATGGGAGGGTGTTGGCACCTGAAGAAGAAGTTGATATCCTTGGGGTGAAATTTGACTCCAAACTAACCATGAAGAACCATGTTGTAAATCGTGCAACAGCAGAGCCTTCAACACAGGAGGGATGTGGGTGGCCTTACTGTTATGTACAAGGCCAATATTGTCAAAGTACCACACTTGGATCCACTTTGAGGACAGTGTGAAACAAGCTTTTATGCCACAAGACGGGCAGAAAGCAGCAACTTCACTCTGGCTGTATCCTTCTCCAGAACATCACTCCATCTGAGATCATATATACCCAGGATGACTCGAGTATGGAACACATTCGTACAGCATAATGATGTCAACGAGATAAAGTCAGTTGATAAAGTGAAAATGCTGGCCCACAGATGGCTCCAACTCCATCCTGTTCCCTACTTGTATGTCTCATAACAATAAAAATGCTTTTAAATGAGCTGATGAAGGTAACAGCTCTTAGCTTGCCAATAAAATTAGGAATCCTTAACCTGTAAATAGCTTGTCAATAAAGCTAGGGATCCTTAACCTTGTCAAACCCTGTGTAAAAAGAGTGAGAGAGAGAGAGAGAGAGAGAGAGAGAGAGAGAGAGAGAGAGAGAGAGAGAGAGAGAGAGAGAGAAAGTGAATATAAGCAATATCAGTGATATTTAAGTGTGGTATGGTGAAGATATGGTGTGACTGAGGGAACAGCGGCAGGCCTAAGGAGTGACATCACTACTGCATTCACAGTGAGCATCTAATATTATGTGTGTTTTGTGCTATGTACTAGCTGGGTGCTTTATAACAACGTGACTGGTACAATACAACATAGTGATTTGTGTAACATCTTCCTTTAATGGAAAAGTGGATAGCATAAACAGTGTTTATTAAGTGATAGTGAGAAGGCAACACTTCCAGCTCGTCGGCCCACTGCCTGCCCTCACAACCCACCCTGCTATAAACACCCCCACCCACGATACTCCACCCCACCCACGAAACCCCCACCCACGAAACCCCCACCCACGAAACCCCCACCCACGATACCACCACCCACTCTCTCTCTCCTGTGAACTTCATTGCAAACCTACAAGCCTCCTCTGGGATGACTTCACATCGCAAAATAGCAAGAATATCTATGCTATCTATTGTCCCAGTAGTTACTGCAGTGTTTGTGGGTATACCACAAAGGACAAAATTCTTCTTAGATGTAAGGAGCCTACTTGTTCCAACTACTGCCACACAGATTGTATTCCAGAAGAAGAATTTTGTTGCAGCCAGGTTGAAAATGTCAGAAAACTGAAGGATATCCATAATCCTGTGGAATTTGTGGATACAAGCCTAGAGCTACAGGAGGAATGTTCAGAAGTCCTACCTCAGGGACTTCTGTGCGAAGATCAAGACTGCCCTCTTGGACTGTGTTGTAAAGTTGCAGCTAAGATAATCCATCACAGGGAAGCACGTCATGAGCTCCTCAAATCATTAGATAACCTTCAAGCTATTGTAGAAGGCCTTTGCAAGTGACGTAAGCTGCTCAGCTGATGGTGACGCTATTGACAAAGACGAAGTCCCACACTGAGCTTAACTCAGGGGTAAATAACTGGTGGAATTCTGTTATCGCTAAGGTCCCACAGACTGGCAGAGTTCAAAAAACTACCTTTGGGAATTCTAACACAATTTCTCTGACCACCACAGAGGGAACAAATCCTCTTCCCAGCAACGAAGGAAGTCTTGGATCTGCTAATTCTCCTACACCTGACATCTCAGCTTCAGCCACTGCCAGTCCACTTGACAGTGCACATACCATCTCTTTTCCTACACGTGTCAGCACACATGCCGACACTATTCCAGAATCTGGCAGCAGTGCTTCATCAGCAAGTTCTGAGTCAGGAGTTTCTCCACCAGAGATTGGTGCAGTTAATAATCAGGGAACTATCACTGCACCTGATCACCTACTGTGCCAAAGTACGAACAGCAGAGACACATCTGCCAGAACTGGTAGAGGACGGGGTAGAGGACGTGGAAGAGGACGAGGAGGAGGAAGACATCTACAGCCGTCTCACCCTCCACTGACACAGTTCCAGCGGCAGAACCTGAGGACAAATCTGCAAAACACAAGAGGTGCAACAAATCATAGTCCACCCTCCCAGGCACCTAGGCTGTGCTCTCGCTGTCACCGGAAGGGGCACACCGCCAACAACTGCCTGCGAGATACCAAGTGTAATTACTGCTACAAGAAAGGACATCAGGAGGACCAGTGTCGGAAGAAAAAGGAACTTGACAGACAGGACCACCTGTTTAGAGACCTGTTGTCAGAACAAACCAGCAGGATCTCTGAATTAGTGAACACACTCACACGTCACCCACTCAGCTACTCCTATCCCAGCCCAGCAGGTGGTACTATGCCTTATTCAAGATCACAGACCTACATCCCTGCAGCTGCCTAAGTACCCTACCTCTCTCAAGGGCAAGCACCTAACATGCCCTACACACCCACCACCTCAAGCTGACCACATCATGAGGAGCCAGTCTATCAGCATCCTGTCGGCCAACATTAGAGGTTTCATTACTAATGTTGGAGAGCTCACACATAGTTTTGTAAACACTCGACGTCCCGACACGATAGCTGTTGTTGAAACATTCTTGGATGACAGGACTCCAGAAAATTTTGCAAGAATTGCTGGCTACACCTCATGGATGAGAAGAGACAGGCAAGGGCAAGGAGGAGGTGTTGCTGTGTGCTTCTCTAAAAGTGTTCATGCCCAGCACATTTATGTTGCCACCCCTACACATCTTGAAATGATGTTCTTCAAGCTCTGCATAAACACTTGTACCTTTGTACGAGCATGTGCAATGTACAGACTTCAGTGGCAACATGCAGACCCCATCAACTTCCTAATGGAAAATATTGGCTCCCTTCTGCTACAACACAACTGTCAACGTATCATAATTGTTGGTGACCTCAACCAACACCTTATACAGAGGGACTTGGATGACCTTCTTGCAGTATTTGACATGAGAAACTTTGTTGATTTCCCTACTCACATCTCTGGCTCCTCCCTTGACCCAGTAGTGAGTGATCTAGCAGAAGGCATAGTCACTTGTCAACCCCTCGGCTACGTTGGATCGTCTGACCACAAGGCAGTTTTTACGACACTTAAGATCCCAACAGAACGAAGTTAGGAGTTCACACGCAAAACCTGGCTATGGAAAAGAGGTAATTGGCCAGCCCTTTGCTCTGAGCTCGCCACCACTGATTGTAATGCTCTTCTCCAAGGGGATGTTGACGACCAAGTGAAAGCCTTCACTGGACACATCCTTAATCTACAACAAGAACACATCCCTCACCGGCAATATGTGACGGAGCCTACAGATCAGCCTAGGTTTGGCTGGTAAGATCCTTGAGACAATAATCTCAAGACAAATGACAGTATTTTGACTACCACTCACTACTTTGTGATCGTCAATATGGCTTCAGGAAAGGTTACTCTGCAGCTGATCTGTTGTTAAACCTCTCCACTAAGTGGCACGAGTCACTGAGTGAATCCAAAGTCAGCTGTGTGATAGCACTGGACATTGCTGGCGCTTTCGACCGGGTGCGGCACCAGGGCCTCTTAGCAAAACTTCAGGCACTGGGAACTGCAGGCTCTACGCTGTCTTCTCAGTGATTACCGTCATGGTAGATCTCTAAGTGTAGTTCTCAATGGAACGGAATCAGCAAGACATCATATTGGGGCAAGTGTTCCACAAAGAAGCGTGCTGGGACCATTGTTATGGAATGTCTACTTCAACGACCTTCTTCATCTCATTCCAGAATCACATGCATATGCAGACGACTGTACACTGATATTCACTTATCCAAGAGAAGAAATGCCAGCTGCTCTAAGCTACATCAATCACCAGCAGAAGCTATATCAGCTTGTGGGGAATAGATGGCAAAAACATTTGCACCTGAGAAAAAACGCAAATGATGATCGCTCTAGGCACCATGATGGTAAAGCTGGTGCGGTAGTAAGATGAATGGGCGGATTTTGCACCTGGAGAAGAGAGTTGATATCCTTGGGTGAAATTTGAGACTCCAACTAACCATGAAGAACCATGTTGTAAATCTTGGCAAAACAAAGGCAGCCAGGAAGCTTACAGCAACTTTCGCCGAATCTCGCATCTGCTTGGAAAAACAGTAGGGTTGCAAGATCAAGAACGAGCACAAGACGCTCACAACCTTGAGTATGGCTCCCCTTTTCTTGTTTGCCTGCCCCCGCCCCCCCCCCTCTCATCAGCACCGCTTGCAGAGTAGAGAACAGACAAGACGTCTCACTTCTCGCCAGACCCAACCCTGGATGAGATCTGTGTCATTTCAGCCGAGCCTTCACATAGGCGGATGTGTGGTGGCTTTACTTTTATTACAAGGCTTATTTTGTCAAATCTCCACACTTGGGATCCCACTTCGAGGACACGTAAACCAAGCTTTTATGCCACAAGACGGCAGAAAGCAGCAACTTTCACTCAGGCTGTACCCTTCTCACAGAACATCACATCCATCTGAGATCAAACATACCCAGGAATGACTCTAGTATGTAACACATTCGTCAGCATAATGAGTCAACGAATAAGTCAGTTGATCAAAATGAAAATGTCTGGCCACAGAGGACTCAAACTTCATCCCTGTTTCCGTACTTGTATGTCTCATAAAAATAAAAATGCTTTCAAATGAGCTGATGTAGGTAACAGCTCTTAGCTTGCCAATAAAGTTTAGGAATCCAATACCACTGAAAAAAGCTGTCAATAAAGCTAGGGATCCTTACATTGTCAAACCCAGTGTAAAAAAAAAATAAAAGAGAGAGAGAGAGAGAGAGAAGAGAGAGAGAGTAAGAGAGAGAGAGAGAGAGAGAGAGAGAGAGGAGGATAGAGAGATAGATGAGAGAGAAAGAGAGATAGAGTAGAGAAAGAGAGAGAAAGAGAGAGAAAGAGAGGAAAGAGAGAGAGAGAGAGAAAGAGAGAGAAAGAGAGAGAGAGAGATAATGTTCACCTGCCCCTGGGGAAAGTCAGACAGCTGACAACTTACAACTCCACAGCGAGGATAACTGCTAAAAAACTAATGTCAAGTTCTATGTAGAGTTATATACCATTGTGTAGATATAGAAGGCAATGATAAAAAAGGACACAAGGCTTCTGTCCCCATCCTTTACTCCTCTTCGATCCACTGCGGCCGTAACACGAGGAGGGGGGGAGGGAAGATGTGCAATAACACCTTGAAAAATAACTTAAAATGGACGGGGAAAAGATAAACTGGAATGAAGACATTCCTGCATTACACAACTAAATTAATATTTATTGGCGCTATGACAGCCCTCTACTTCCACCACCACTGCTATTATTATAATCGGTTTGCCTTGCTTCAAAAATGATCGTCCGGTTAGGTTTGTGTCAAACATTTTGTTCTAGGATTGAGACTTATGCCCGAAATGGCAATACTAACTACCACCATCAATCACTGAAACATCCTTCAACGTTCGCAACAACACACTAACTTGCTCTCATAGTGTTTTCATTATATCGACATAATTTATGTATAACGTAAGAGGTTTTGGAGGAGAAGACCGAATGACCTGAATTTCCATCACTCATTATTCTGGTGAGAACCACACTTGTTGCCTTTCAGTAACCACCAGTTACCCAATCCTGGTATGACGTTTATCATCTATATCACTTTTATTATTTAGGGAGAGATAGAGAGAGAGAGAGAGAGAGAGAGAGAGGAGAGAGAAGAGAGAGAAGAGAGAGAGAGACAGACAGACAACAGACAGACTGACAGAGAGAGAGAGAGAGAGTATAACGAGAGATACAGAGACATAGGTATTGGAGGGGGAGTTCCCTGCCTAAATGAGAATAGGGAGCTTCTAATTGAATTATATGTAAAAGGATTGGAAATTCTAGTTTTTAAAAACAAAAAGGGAAAAATGAGTGACAATAAATCTCTGTTGTATTAAAATTGTGTGTGCGACTTCATGCTGCAGTTCATCTATGAGGGCGATCCAGCACCACTTCAACTACTTTATTGTATTTATAGTAACACCGAGAAAAACATGAAGTATAAGGAAGATAGTGTCAGTGGGGAAGAATTTAAATAAAACTGAGTAAAGAAGGAGAAAGCTTTTATTGTCGAAAAAGAAACGTAGTTGATGATGTGGAATATAGCCCCCAAAAAAAAAACGAGATTAATATAAGTAAGTAGAACTAGAGAACAGCACAGTAGAAGATTTATGTTCAATGGATTTAAGGGCTTTTGGAAGATGAATTATGGGAATTCCTTGAGGTTGAAACGGATGTACTGAAACAAAAATAAGTGGTAAAGAATTGTCATTTTTTTCATTATTAAATCTGAAATATTTGACACAGTAGATGGAGGGAGAAATGCGGACAGAGTGAATAAGTGAAATTAAATCAGGTAATGGTACGATTGAGACAGGTGGTTGATGTAACTGATAAATTGATTAGATTGATATGCAGAAAAAGTCATTAAGAGATACCAGTTTTGTCGTGGTAAGTTGAATTTATACCACAAATGCTTGAAAAAAGGGGACCTGCCTCAGGACAGTCAGACAGCATGCATATTTTCTTTTAACAAGGCACGAAGAAGACAATTTTCAGTAAATAAATTATGGGATGTACGTATGTTGAGCAAAACTGATTAAGAATATAATGGAATTATTATATGAGCTGAGATAAAGAAAAATTCCGAAGGAACGTTGAGGATTTTGGTTGGATAGATAATATATGGAACAAGTGTTGGTATATCATCACTTAAGTTAGCAATACTAATATAGGAAAAAGAAACTGATTACAGAATTCATTGAGGTATAAAATCATTACATAGAGGGGGATTGGAAAGTAGTGTGACAGGTGAAGTAAATGCATACAACTTATGGTAATATACCAAGAGGTATGTTACCATTAGAAGTTTTTTAAGAGAATGAGAGGGGGGTGTAAGTTTGCAGGTGACAGAGGAACCCTTCTTACGTAAAAGTTAACATTAGATTCGAACATGTGATATCACTGTGGCTCTTTAATATATTTGGAGAGAGACTGAAGAGGTTAGCAAGGGTGGAAAGGTAAGTAAATGAAGGAAACTGAAAGCGAACATAAAAGAGTAAAGTGACAAGAGAAATAGCTTTGGCAATCATAATTAGATATTTGTGAGTGGGGCGTGCATTATAAAAAATGCAAAGAAACTCAAGGTGAATTATAGATTCGACAAGGGAAAAAGGTTTGGTTGAATATTGAATTGTCTGTGTTTAAAAAATTATTTTTAAAAATAAAAATGGGAATGTAACTGAGTACTGGAACCGATACTTCTACATGGGTGTGAAGAATTTTCCTTAAATGTTGCAACGTAACTAAAGGTGGAAATGTTATGTTTGATATCAAAATAAGCTGTGAATATTATGCTGGGAATAATTAAGCCTAGACATTAAAAGACAGAGAGGTCTTATAAAAGATTTTAGTTTAGTGAAGGGGGGCTGGTTAAGAGATTTGGTTAACTTAAAAAAAACTTAATGGAATAGGTAGAGCATAAGAGTTCATAAACTCGTGGTGAAGGAAGATAAAGGTTAATGGAATTTCCAGGAAGAGTTCTGATAACCACGTACCTCTATTAAGACAGTTAATGAATGTATGGTATTGAATATATTTGAGTCACCCAACCCACCTGGAAAAAGTCTTATTGGATAAAAGGAAAAAAAATAATGCCCTCAGGTGGGCCTAAAAATTTAAAACCCTTTATATACTGTATAAGGAAAACTCCCCCTTACCTCTCCTTTTTTTATAAGTCTGTATTGGTTTCATCCCCAGGAACCCTCTGATGATATCATCTTGCCACACATCGTAAATATAAATTTTTTGTTCAATACTCTGGTTTCATTGAGGGGAATATTAATAACAGCTTTGTTCGGGAGCTCTGTAGGTCCCAAATTCTAAAATTAAATACTGAACATAGAATATTGATTTTCTTGTGACTGAAAAAATGGCTGCTGGTATCGACTTCAGTATTTCAAATCTGGTAAATTATATAGAAGTAAGGGATAGGATTCTCATGGGCAGCGTTTCCCAAAAAATCGTAAATTGGCTTTGTTGTTAGACATTTGCTGCTTTAGTGATTAAAAACTTAATTTAACTATTTTTTTGATAATTTTTTTTAATTATTATTAAATGCTTGTAGTAGCAGTTTGTATTGTAATACATTAATATTATCGTTAATAAATTTTTATTGTGATTGTTAAAACTATTATTATTATTATCGTCATTAATATTATAATTTATTCATTTTACTTTTTTCTTATTTAGTATTGTTATAATTAAAAAAAATATAATTTATTATTATTATTATTTAGTATTATAATTAAAACTTTTTATAATTTATTATTATTACTATTAAAAATAATTTACTTAAAATTTATGATTATTTTAATATTATTTTATGATTAGTATTACTAAAGCTATTTTTGTTTATTATTACAAATAATATTATAAAAACTTATTATAATTATTATTATTAAAACTATTGTTTTTGTTACGGTTTCAAGTAACATTATTAAGACTAATATTATCATGAAAATTATCATTACTATTAATAAAACTATTATTTTGTTATTATTACAAGTAATATTTTAAAGACGTTATTATTATTATTATTATTATTGTAGTTCAAATTTACAAACTTATAAATTACATCAATCTATCAATACTGGTGAATCTTAATAGACGATTCAGAAATCTTATAACATTTCTAATTGTGAATAACTTTTAAACAACTTGTAACAGTTATTACATACTGTTTTAAGCAGATGTCTGCAGATACGTTACTTGGCTACGTTAGCATATTTTTGTTGTCGTCTGTAAACAAAAACTAATCAAAATACCTTAACGAAAATAAATTAATAAAATGTATAGAAACTCTATGAAACTTGTACAGAAAAAGAAAATTCTTCTAGTGAACCTTAAATGTATAGTGAGGCAAGTAATTTTTTCCTTACAGTGTAACATATACCTATATGGCGTTATTACCAGTGAAATAATTAACGTTATTACCAATGTAATAATTAACCTTATTTCCAGTGGAATAACGTTATTACCGGTGTAATATAATTACCGGTGTAATAATAACGTTATTACCAGTTTTAATAATTAACGTTTTTTACCAGTGCAATAAATTAAAGTTTTTCCGTTTCAAAGATTAAAAGTTTTTACCCGTGAATAATTAACGTT
>NC_069426.1:2178313-2188313 GCF_026875155.1 Cherax quadricarinatus
TGCCCTACCCATTTTGGGCTCGTACTCGGGCTCTCTTGCACTGATCTTTCGTTCCCCTTCCCCAAACTGCCTTTTTTAAAAACCTTGGTCCTTTCCATTTTTCCACAGTGCCCTTTTTCCTATTTTTTTAACTTCACTACGATTCCTGACCACCTGAAAATTCAGAATCTTTAAATCTCATCCCAAAATCAACAAAAAGGACTAAAGCCCTCAGCTTTCCTCAAATTTGAAACAGGTTTGCAAAACCAAAAAGACCTCAATTTCTTTTCCCTAAAAACTACATACACAAAATCTACCAAAAAAGGGAAATTCTATCCCGCCACTAAAAACACAAGCTCCCCGCATCCTCGTCGACAGGTTTTTAAAAACAGCAGAAGAAAACCCCGGGGCCCCCTTTGGGGGGGGGAAAAAAAGGGAAAAAAAAAACCCCGGAAAAAAAAAAGGGGGGGGCCGGGGGGGGGGGGGGGGGGGAAAAGGGGGGGCCCCCCCCCAAAAACCCCCCCCAAATGCCCCATGCCGAAAACTCACAAGCCGGGTATCCCATTAAAGGCCCAATCTTCGGGAATGGGAAGTGCCCCCACCAACTTCAAAATTCTCGCTAAACCCCTCTTAAACCTTGGGGGCACAATCGTCCTACATCTCAAACACTCGGTGATCTCAATCGCAACATTAACATCACGAACAAGAACTCTCCAGCCTTGACTAATTTCCCTATTTCCCAAAAGCATTTACTACACAACCCACGATCTCTTACGCAGGAAAATTGACTTTTCCTGATCTTCCTATTCCACCACGATTTCTCGACCTTGTTAAACTATGTTTTGGCTTTACGGTTCTCTTTGAAAACCCCTTTCAGCAGACTTCGGACTCCCCCATGGTTGCCATTAGTCCCCGTCCGGGCAAATTTTAAACGGGAACATGTGAAGCCGAACGATTTTCCACTACTTTTCCCCTCTCTGTTACCTGGCCCCGTTATGTTGACGACTTCACAAATTTCCTAGCACTTCAACGTTAAGCTCCCCAAACCCAAGCTCAACCAGGTCGAGCCTTCAATCCTTCACACAGAAGAAAATCACACACCTTCCCTTTTCCAAAATTTTCTTCTCTGCAAAGCTGACCATGAACTTCTTTTTTAAAGTCATCGAACCCCTACCAACCAACAGCTCTACATTTCTACTCCCCACACCCAAAACAAAATGGGGGTTAATTATAGGTTTTCCGCACACACTCAGAATCACTGCAGCAGTGATTTCCCCGGGGGAAGAATGCTCTCTTACTAACAAGTATTTTCAAACTTCACTATCCCGTCACTTCATTTGAAATGCAGACACGGGGATTAAAAAAACCCAGGAAGACACTGCCGAAAGATACAAGTCCTCCCCCCCAACCCCTTGCCAAACACTTTTTAAATCTTTTTCCCAAAGCTAATCAAAGTATCCACCTCCCATCCACCACCATCAAGGGAAAAACCAGTAATAGAGAGGGCAAACTTCAAACCTCTGCATGGGGGCACAATCCCTTGCAAGACTGCAGCAAATTTACTCGGGGAAAAACAGAGATCCCAAAAACGTATTTCGGAACACTTACGCAGGCAATCTGATATCCAAGGATGCCTGTTTCAACACCGAAATTCCCCCAACCATTTAAAACAACACAGAAATCAAACTTAGCCGAGAAAACAACACTCAAAAACCCAAGAATAAATGGGTCCTCATTATTTTTATAACCCCCAAAAATCACCCAAAAAACGGCTTCTATAACATAGCTGAACCCCTTGCCCAAAAACTTTTTCATTGTTCCCACATAAAGCATAGGAATGGAGGAACACGCAGAAGGGCTTCTGTATACTTTTCCAACCCTTTTTTTAAACTACCCCCAAAATCTAGACTCAATCACCCCTTTTCGGGATTTTCCATTCTCCACCGACCCAGCTTTCCCACCTGACTCATCCTAAAATATCGCTTATCATTAAAACCCATTTTTCTTATCATTATCATTAACAAGTGTGGAGGGCCAGGCCACTCCCGCAGTTGGAAAAAAACTAAAATCGTCCAATTCCAAACCCCAAGGCCCCGGGCCCAGATGAGACCCATATCGCTGACCAGCTGTTTTCCCAAAAGACGCGAGAGGATGGTGTTAAACCGCCTCAAAAAATTTGGGCCCCTTTCCATCATCAATTTTTGGTTCCCCAAAGGAGTGGGTACAGCGAGTGCAAAACCACCTAAAAGCCAGATTCGACAGTAACAAAAAACCTAGTATTGTCGTCTCCTCGCCCTTTAAAAAAAAGGATTTACTAGCCAACCCCACGCTTCTGGCAATACAGTGGGAAAGGGGAATCAAAGGCCCCTCCGGGCCCTGGATAGAGCCTACCTTAGGGGCAGGCGGGCCTGTCAGCTTTCAGGGACACTCACTTCCTTTAAAACCCTGGAAAACGGTACGCCACAAGGGTGCTCAGTCCTACCCTGTTTAACCCCTTAGAGGAACTTGTGAGCCCCCCCTTTCTAGTGGAAAACGCCCCTACTAGGGTGAGTCTTGCACTGTGTGAATGGGAAAGGAAATTTTAGAACAAAGGGCTCAGAGAGCTTTGGCCCAAATCACAGTCTTGCGGGAACTGGCCTCAAGATCTGGGCCGAGAAACCTTTTTGCAATGTTTAAAGGGGACCGATCCGTGAATAGATTACGTTTCAGGATATAGAACTTGGTGGACAGGCTCCTCCCGCTTGGGAATCTACTTGATAAAAAGCTGACCTTTCAAAACGGCCGAGTATGTCGGGTCCGTGCTCCCAGACTAAACGCATAAAGGCCATGACAGGCCCCGTGAGGGGAAAGAAAAAGGATGTACTTGCTTGTACAAACAAGATACGCTCGTCTTGACAGGTCACCGGGCTAGCATCTCTTCCCGCAGAGCGGGAAAGAGTGGAGTTTCGTACAAAATCAGGCGATAAAACTAGGCTTGGGGCCCCCATCTGGCCCAAACATATGTCTCAGATCTGGGGCCCGGCTTCCTTCCTTGGCTGACAAGTAAATACTAAACCCTGCAAAGTGGCCACATCTGCACGGGCAGCAAGGTCCCCCCCAAAAGGGACGGATATTGAAACCTGGCAAAAGATCCCACATTTTTTTCCGGGGGATACTCCTGGTTTCCGTTCGTTTTGTGCTGCGGGGGGAAGCTCTCCCTATACAACTACTCCTTTTGAGAAGAGTTGTGACCTTCCTGTTGCTGGGTACCATCCCCCAACCCCCTGGCGCCCAGATCCCCGATGTTGCATCATGCAGCTCCCCTCTCTAAGCGTCTCTCAGCCAAACACACTCCAATCAGCTGAGACAACATGGCACGGCAGAGGGAGGCACATGGGGTGTATTTCACAGATGGTTTTTCGCCCCGACAGGAAAGAGCAGCAGCTGGACTGACCACAATGGTCACACACAAGGCGGGCGACTCCCTGACCACTGCCGTCCTAAGCGAGCTGGGGGCGATTCAGCAGGCACTGTACATGCCCTACCACGCCCTCCGACCGTCTACATGTTGTTTCCACGTCTCAATCAAGCCCTCTCCCACCTCAAACCCCAGGACAAAGTTCACCCCATCACAACGATCCTGGCATAAAGACAGCCCTTAGAAGGTCAGGGTAACAATCGACATTGAAATGGATCCCCCCCATGCTAATCCCGGGGAAATGAGGGGGCAGTGATGCAGCCAAGGCAGCAACAGACTATTGACATGTTGGGTTATGCCCAAACAGCCCACGACAGACCAAACGGGGCTGCCGAGCCATGAAACTTATGGGGGGGGGTCTTAGGTGATACCCCATCTCAACAGTGGTCCGACAGCGACTCAGGGAGAACCCCCCCCCTATATAGAACTGGTCCAGACGCAGGTACCGCCATCCATCGGCTTCGTTTGGGCTTTTCCCACCCAAGAGATGGTAACAAGGCTGAGGAGGGATGTGCCATACTGTCACAGTTGTCCACGGCCCCCAACAAACTCTTCTGGAGTGCAAGTTACTGGACACTCCGCAGGCCCAAATAGATGATATTCCCTCCCGAAAAGGAACCAGAGATGGATGCGGCCACACGCGACCCTGGATCAACGAAAAGACAAAAGGGTTTCCGTATAAAGACATACCCCCTCCTCGCTAGTGTCCATTTTTGGGGTACTACGGGTTTTTCGCTTATGAGTCACCAGTTTTAACTGACCGAAGAGTGCTTGAACAGATATGTGCATATTGTAGAAACCTTTCTCCCTGGGAGCCAAGATGGGTAAAAGTTGGTAGAATTCCCACAATATGTAAAATAAAGGACACAATGCAACTAATGTGACATTTATTATTTAACCCGTGCCACGACTACGGTCTTGGCGAACATTAAAATACAAAATAATACACCCAGGGATCTTTTGTGATTTATAAAGCCC
Organism: Cherax quadricarinatus; assembly: GCF_026875155.1. Classification (NCBI taxonomy): domain Eukaryota; kingdom Metazoa; phylum Arthropoda; class Malacostraca; order Decapoda; family Parastacidae; genus Cherax; species Cherax quadricarinatus. Next base: position 2,182,728 of record NC_069426.1, read on the forward strand.
CACTATTGGGCGAAACGTTGTCAAAAAAGGATACATTACACGCTTAAGTGTTCATTTTCCATTGTGTCGGGTTTTTTTACCCTTTTATTTCCACCCCCTAAACCCTGGGTATCCATGAACGACACCCCATTTTCTGAGGTTTGTCCCCATTTCGGTTCTTTACTTTCTTATAGAATTCCCGGTTTACCAGCGAGCTCGAAGGTTTTACCTGCAACGTCGCCGCCCCCTACCGTTCTTACCTTATTTTCCCTTCTTGTAGACGGCCCAACCTTTGATTTACGATCACTTTGACTTTTTGCCAGCAACTGCTTTGCTGTACGAACTTTGACACACAGCCCACCATCCCTTCCAGCCCTTTTCTCCCTCGCCTCTGATCCCTTTCCCACCAGCTGTTTATAGCCCCGGCTCTGTTTTCTGTCCCGCAGCGCTGTAGTCCCTTGTCTTTTTTTTTATAATCATAATATCCCCAAACTCTCTTCTCCATGGAATCTCCTATCCTTTTCCTTTAATATTTACAATCTCCTAAATTTTAACACTCTCCGTTTTCTAATTATAAACTAAACTTTTTCGCCTAATACTCCTCGTAGTAATGTGTTAGTATCTCTCCACTGATGTTTTCGGAAGTCGCCTTCTATTTCCTGCTCCTCTAGTCTTTTCCAGTACTTTGGAAAAACTGGTCACTAACTTTCTGAGAGATGTGAAGAACACAGAAGAGTTAGTTTTACCGACACTAATATCCTCTTTTCTTCATAATGAAGATCCAGTCATCCTTTTTAACTTCCTCCTTGTCAAAACCGTCTACCCTTATGTAGCCTCACGGCGCCGTCTTGTTAAAGGGTTCCCATTAGCACAACATTCATAATATGAATCTTAGTTCGGGCTCTGTTTCCGTATATACCTACCTTTCACATTATTTTATCAAATGCTAAAACCTTAGAACACTCGCTACTTGACCTGATTCTATTTCACACTATTTAACACATAAATTGAACATATTTGCTACAACACACTTAAATCTCACTCCTCTCCTTTGTCGAATTAAGAGGCACTCTTTTAAAGTTTTTTGAAGCAAAACCTTTTGAGGGCGTTGGAAGTTATGGAAACCCTTCCAGAATAACTGGGAATGAGTTTTCACAACTTTAATTCTAGTGCACTTGCACATTCCAATTGTTCCAAGAATCTAGCCCTTGATACCGAACACAAAGAAGCACTGAAAACTTGAAGCCGTTTGGATAGATCTTGAGTTACGAGCAAAATAAAAACGAGAAGTTGGGGAAGAAAAACAAGAAAAATGGAAGAAAATTCAGATAGCCACTTAAAGGTCCTCCTTTGGAGGACACCTAAAAAGTTAATTGCTAGGGAAGGCTTTCAGAAGAGTTGAAGTAGATAACAGCTTTTAGCTTGTAAATAACAGGAAGAACTGTTAGCATCTCCTTTTTAAAATGTGAAAAAAGAAAGAGAGGGTAAAGAAAGAGAAAAAGAGTAAGTAACATTTGCACCTGAGAAAACGCAGATGATGATCGTCTCTACGCACCATGATGGTAATTGCGGTGCAGTAGTAAGGAATGAATGGGAGGGTGTTGGCACCTGAAGAAGAAGTTGATATCCTTGGGGTGAAATTTGACTCCAAACTAACCATGAAGAACCATGTTGTAAATCGTGCAACAGCAGAGCCTTCAACACAGGAGGGGTGTGGGTGGCCTTACTGTTATGTACAAGGCCAATATTGTCAAAGTACCAACTTGGATCCACTTTGACGACAGTGTGAAACAAGCTTTTATGCCACAAGACGGGCAGAAAGCAGCAACTTCACTCTGGGTGTATCCTTTTCCAGAACATCACCCATTCTGAGATCATATATACCCAGTATGACTCGAGTATGGAACACATTCGTACAGCATAAGATGTCAACGAGATAAAGTCAGTTGATAAAGTGAAAATGCTGGCCCACAGATGGCTCCAAACTCCATCTGTTCCCTACATGTATGTCTCATAACATTAAAAATGCTTTTAAATGAGCTATGATGAAGGTAAAGCTCTTAGCTTGCCAATAGAATTAGGAATCCTTAACCTGTAAATAGCTTGTCATAATAAGCTAGGGATCCTTAACCTTGTCAAACCCTGCTGTAAAAAGTAGAGAGAGAGAGAGAGAGAGAAGGGAGGAGAGGGAGAGAGAGGAGGAGGAGAGGAATGAGGAGTAGAGAGAGAGTGAAGAGGGAGAGAGGAGAGAGAGGAGGAGAGGAGAGAGAGAGAGAGAGAGAGAGAGAGAGAAAGTAATAGAAGCAAATATCAGTGATATTTAAGTGTGGTATGGTAAGATATGGTGTGACTGGTGGGGCAGGGGCAGGCCTAAGGAGTCGATAGTCATACTGCCTTCACAGTGAGCATCTAAATTTACTGTGTGTTTTGTGTACTGTACTGCTGGGGTGCTGTTTAACAACGTTAACTGGTACAACATAGTGATTGTGTAACATCTTCATTTAAGGAAAAGTGGATAGCATAAACAGTGTTTATTAAGTGATAGTGAGAAGGCAACACCCCCAGTCGTCGGCCCACTGCCCCCTCACAACCACCCCGCTATAAATACCCCCCCCCACGATACCCCACCCCCCACCACAACCCCCACCCACGAAACCCCCCACCCACGATACCACCCCCACTCTCTCTCTCCTGTGAACCCCTGCAAACCTACAAGCCTCCTCTGGGATGACTTCACTCGCAAAATAGCAAGAATACTCCTACTATGTCCCAGTGTTACTGCAGTGTTTGTGGGTATACCCAAAGGACAAAATTCTTTGATGAAAGGGGCCTATTTGGTTAAAACTTTTACCACACAGATTGCTTTCCCAAAGAAGAATTTTTGCACCCGGGTTGAAAATGTCAAAAAACTGAAGGATATCCATAACCTGTGGAATATTGGATACAAGCCTAGAGCTACAGGGGGAAGGTTCAGAAGCCTACCCAGGGACTTTGGGGAAGATAAAAGACTCCCCTCTTGGACTTGTTTAAAGTGAAAGCTAAGATAATCCATCACAGGGAAGCACTCATGGCTCCTCAAATCATTAGTTAACCCTTTCAAGCTATTGTAGAAGGCCCTTTGAAAATGACGTAAGCTGCTCAGCTGATGGTGAACATTGACAAAGACGAAGTCCCACACTGAGCTTAATCAGGGGTAAATAACTGGGGAATTCTTTTTATCGCAAAGGGTCCCACAGACTGGCAATTTTCAAAAAACTATTTTTTGGAATTCAAACACAATTTTCTGACCACCACAGGGGGAACAAACCCTCTTCCCAGAACGAAGGAAGCCTTGGATCTGCTAAATTTCCCTACACCTGACATCTCTGCTTCAGCCACTCCCACCTTGACTTGCAATACCATCTCTTATCCTACCCCCTGTCAGACACATGCCGACACTATTCCAGAATTGGGCAGCAGTGCTTCATCAGCAATTTTGGTCGGGATTTTTCTCCACCAGAGATTTGAGTTAATAATCAGGGAACTATCATGCACCTGATTACCTACTGTGCCAAAGTCGAACAGGGGGAAACATTTTCCGAACTGGTAGGGACGGGTAGGGGGCGGGGAAGAGGACGGGGGGAGGAGGAAGACATCCACCCGTCTCCCCCTCCACTGACACAGTTCCAGCGGAAAACCTGAGGACAAATCGCAAAAAACAAAAGGGTGCAACAAATCCTAGCCCCCCCCTCCCAGGCACCTGGGCTGGCCTCGCTGTCACCGGAAGGGGCACACGCCAACAACTGCCTGCAGATAAAAAAGTGAAATTATGCTAAAAAGAAAGGACATCAGGAGGACCGGTGGGAAAAGAAAAAGGAACTTGACGACAGGACCACCTTTTAAAGAACCTTTTCTCAGAACAAACCAGCGAATCTTGAATTGGGAACACACTCACACGTCCCCACTAAGCTACTCCCTATCCCACCCAGCAGGTGGTACTATCCCTTATTCAAACCACGCCCTACATCCCTCGCTGCCTAAGTCCCTACCTCTCTCAAGGGCAAGCCCTAACATCCCTACACACCCACCCCTCAAGCTGACCACATCATGAGGAGCCGTCTATCAGCACCCGTCGGCCAACTTTAGGGTTTTCTTACTAATGTTGGAAGCCCCAAACATGTTTTTGTAAACACTCGACGCCCGACACGATGGCTGTTGTTGAAACATTTTGGATGCGGACCCAAAAATTTTGCAAGAATTGGGCTACACCTCAGGATAAAGAGACAGGAAGGGCAAGGGGGAGGTGTTGCTGTGTGCTTCTCTAAAATTTCATGCCAGCAATTTATTTTGCCCCCCCCAAACACATTTGAAATTTTTTTAACTCTGCATAAAACTAGTACCTTTGTACGGCATGTCAATTCAGATTCCCGTGGCAACATGCAGCCCCCCTCAACTTCCTAATGGAAAATATTGGCTCCCTTCTGCTAAACACAACTGTCAACGTATCATAATTGTTGGTACCTCAACCCAAACCCTTTTACAGAGGGATAGGATACCCTTTCAGTATTTGACATGAAAACTTTGTTTATTTCCCTCTCACATCTCTGGCTCCTCCCTTGACCCGTAGTGAGTGATTAGCAGAAGGATAGTCACTTGTCAACCCCCCTACGTTGGATCGCTGACCACAAGGGTGTTTTTTTCGACACTTAAGATCCCAACAGAAAAGGGTTAGGAGTTCACACGCAAAACCTGGCTATGGGAAAGAGGTAAATTTGGGCCGCCCTTTGCTCTGAGCTCGCCACCACTGATTGGAATGCTCTTTCCAAGGGGGTGTTGCAACCAAGTGAAAGCCTTTACTGGACACATCCTTAATCTACAAGAAGAACACATCCCTCACCGCAATATGTGCGGAGCCTACAATCAGCCTTGGGTTTTGGGTTTCGTTTTAGAGAGGCTGCTACTGCTAAGTACAAAGCGTGGTAAGGTATAAGAGACACAACCACCTATAACAGGAATTGCACAGGCAAGCCTGTAGGGGATATAGGTTTTGTTAAAAGTGGGCCCTTGCTAAAGGGAGGGGGACACTAAAAAAAAGCTAGCATCGGAGGGTAGGGTCCAAAACCTGGGGGCCCTGGGCAAAGGACGACAAGGTTATCTGCCCATGAACTCAATTTTCCCCCTATAAACGACGATGGGACCACCTCTACTAGTAGTCAAAAGAAGGTGGGCCTCTTTGTGAACACTTTGCTACCAAAAGCAAATTCCTGATCCAGCAAGGGGGCCCTCCTTGGCTGCTGCAAAACTGTGTCAAAACTGTCAGTGGTGACAATAAGGAGGAGGTCCCTTCCATCTTAAATCGCTTTGACCAAAAAAAGGCTGTGGGCCCGACAATTTTACCCAAGATTGCTGAGAAAGTGCAAACCCGCTGCACACCCTAACTCCATCTTTCAGCACTGCCTTTACATTTTAAATGGCCCTCTCTGTGGAAAGAGGGGAAATGTAGTTTCCCAGTTTACAAAAAGAAGAGCAGAGCAGAAATCACAACTACGACCAGTGTCATTCCTGTCAACACTGGTAAGATCCCTTAGACAATAATCTCAAGACAAATGACAGGTATTTTGATACCCC
>NC_069426.1:2193313-2200862 GCF_026875155.1 Cherax quadricarinatus
AGGAACCCCCCCCTTACCTCTCCTTTATTATAAGTCTGTATAGGCTTCATACCCAGGAAACCTCTGATGATATCATCTTGCCACCACATCGTAATATATAAAATTCTGTTCAATACTCTGGTTTCATTGATGGGAATATTAATAACAGCTTTGTTCTGAAGCTCTGTAGGTCCCAAATTCTAAAATTAAATACTGAACATAGCATATTGATTTTTTTGTGACTGAAAAATGGCTGCTGGTATCGACTTCAGTATTTCAAATCTGGTAAATTATATAGAAATAAGGGATAGGATTCTCATGGGCAGCGCTTCCAAAAATACGTAAATTGGCTTTGTTGTTAAACATTTGCTGCTTTAGTGATTAAAAACTTAATTTAACTATTATTTTGATAATTTTTTTAATATTATTAGTGCTAGTAGTAGCAGTAGTATTGTAATTATCATTAATATTATCGTTAATATTATTATTGTGATTGTTAAAACTATTATTATTATTATCGTCATTAATATTATAATTTATTCCTATACTTATTCTTATTTAGTATTGTTATAATTAAAACATTATAATTTATTATTATTATTATTATTATTATTTAGTATTATAATTAAAACTTTTTATAATTTATTATTATTAATTTTAAAAATAATTTACTTAAAACTATTATAATTATTTATATAATATTATTATTATGATTAGTATTACTAAAGCTATTTTTCTTTATTATTACAAATAATATTATAAAAACTTATTATAATTATTATTATTAAAACTATTGTTTTTGTTACGGTTTCAAGTAACATTATTAAGACTAATATTATCATGAAAATGATCATTACTATTAATAAAACTATTATTTTGTTATTATTACAAGTAATATTTTAAAGACGTTATTATTATTATTATTATTACTATTATTGTAGTTCAAATTTACAAACTTATAAATTACATCAATCTATCAATACTGGTGATTCAGAAATCTTTTAACATTTCTAATTGTGAATAACTTTTAAATAACTTGTAACAGTTATTACATACTATTTTAAACAGATGTCTGCAGTTACGTTACTTGGTAACGTTAGCATATTTTTGTTGTCGTCTGTAAACAAAAACTAATCAAAATACCTTAACGAAAGTAAATTAATAAAATGTATAGAAACTCTATGAAACTTGTACAGAAAAAGAAAATTCTTCTAGTGAACCTTAAATGTATAGTGAGGCAAGTAATTTTTTCCTTACAGTGTAACATATACATATATGGCGTTATTACCAGTGAAATATTAACGTTATTACCAGTGTAATATTAACGGTATTACCAGTGTAATTATAACGCTATTACGAGTGTAATAATAACGTTGTTTCCAGTATAAAAGTTGAGTTATTACTAGTGTAATAATAACGTTACTAGCCAGTGTAATAATGTTACCACTAGTTAATAATAACGTTATTACCAGTGTATTATTAACGTTTTTACCAGTGTAATGGTAACGTAATTTTTTCAGTGAAATTTAATGCTAAACACAGCTTAATAATAGCGTTTTCATCAGAGGAGTAATAACGTTATTACCGATTGTTGAGGAGGCTAGCGGGAGAGAGAGTGGTAATTTGTTGTAAAATTTGTCTAAGAAAACATAGGACAACTAAAAACAACCCAAAAATTTTTTTAAAGTTAGAATAGTACCCTTAGAAAGTTTGAAACCAGTCAGAAGATGCTTTCTAAAGGGAAATTTGCGTGGAAATCAAGAAGAAAACAATAACTCAGGCAGGAACTATAAGTATTCTCTACCGTGGACACCTAATTACTGTAATTTTCCCAGCTCTCAGAGATAAGTGTTGCTAAGAGACACTCATTTATTTCGGATTTTCCTTGAAGGGGACTGTTAGTTCATCTTCTGGTTACTCAGGCTTGATTCATTACTAAGAAAGGAGCAACGGTAACATGGGTATACAAACGTAAACACATTCTGGAAAAAAAAAAGTTAATAATGGATTACTACAGTAAAGACTATAAACAAATATATCTATGAAAATAACTGGGGAAACGAAGAAACACATTTTTGAACTTTGCCATTATTCACGAAGTCATACCGTAAGCTGAGTGTAAATGAAATGAAGCGACAGATGTGTAAACACGATTGTGACAAAGCCATCCAGCCAAAGTAACTAGCGTAGGTTCTGCCTATCCTACGTCTTAGAACTTAAAGCTGAATGTTTGCAGAATCTTCATTAAAACATTTACACCTGAAACTTTATTAATATCAGTGATTTTATATAGTTAAGGATGTCCAGGAAGATGAAATATCAAATATTAACAATTATTTACAAAAGTGTTTACCTAGGGAATATATGTAACAGTGCAAGTAACAGTTTAATGGAACTTATAGGAGTGCCGGCATTTACAGTTTTATTTACAAGTAATGGCTATTGGACTTTGTACACTGCATGAGAATATTATGATAACTATTGCGATATTAATGATTAGCCAAAACTCTACAATACTCTTAAAAAGCCTTTTCAAATTAGATACATCATTGTGCAACACTAGCCAGCACCGTCAGCAATGAAAAATAAACAACGACCAATTTAAAAAACTAAGTTGGAAAATAGAAGGTCCCATTTTTAACAATAAAATTCCAAAATATAGTGCTGACCATGTAGTTACCATGTGTTCATCTGTGACAGTATAGAGATAACCATATTGCGGAATATCCAGAGCCATGCTCTAGCCGAGAACTTTCCTGCAATATCCATAAAACAACTAAGTGCATCCTATATAACATCACTGTAGGTAAACCCAAAGAACTTCAGTACTCAGTCTGACTTACTAGCGACATGAACAATATACACAACAATAAGAAAGAATACTCGATGTGAAGAAACAGTTCACGGGTTTAGAGCAGCATATTCTAAGCATGAACATTGTAGCATTTCACACTTCCTGCCAAAAGCCGCTTAGGTTTGTAACCTCTGTCCTTTCTGTAGCTCAGTAAACACTTCTCTGTCTGACCTCCACTCTTCTCACATTTCCATTTCCCTTTCCCAGAGACCTGGCTCTGGCTTCCCTCTACACCTCCAGCCTGGTGTAACCCATCTCAAACTCCGTCCAATGTGCCTGCTACCTAACATGTCAGCTACCAAGCTGGCCCAACCACGGAACGGGCGAGGTGGTTTGCCCTGTCAAGATCTACGACGACCCTAACACAACAGCAACGTTCACCCAGGATTAAAGACAACTTTCAACATAGTCATCAACAAGCCAAGGACGCCTGGTGCGTGGGAAGCTTCTGGAAGCCTCTAAGAATGTTGGTGTAGATGAAGGAAACATGGGTAGCATTCTAGCTCGCACTAAAAAAAAAATAGGTAGCCAGTAGATTCAATAATGAATAATGAGAGAATTGTGACACAAATGGGAAAGCCTGTATTATCTCCGTAAACAGCATTGATAATTGAAGCCAGTCATATGCGGTCTTCAAAGCACACGGAAGTTATAAAATGTAATAGTGCATTTAAACTGATTTAACATTCTCCAAATAATTCACCGATGTCAATTTAATTAATAAAATTGACTTGTGATAAAATTTTCACAACACATCAGCACAAGACATTTAAAGCTGACCAGAAGATGTATTTTCCAGCTGTGCCTACGAAGCCTTAATTAACCCACGGAACCTTCCATGCAGTTCAGAACATGAATTAGCTATTGAAGACTGATGCCGTTCAGAGTAGTTATATTTTAAATTTGATGAAAAAGGCAAACACTTAAGGGTTCAAGGGCCCATGAGACGAGAGGCGTTCATATTTGATTCAAGTAAGGGGTAGATAATAATAATAAATAATAATAATAATAATAATAATAATAATAATAATAATAATACTTATTTCGATAAGTACATAATGCAACTATTACTGATGGTGACATCATACCGTACAATATAGAAAGTCCTGGCTATGCAGAGCATTTCGGGCAAGTTAGGTTAATCTTATAAGATCCCACCAGGGCTGTATGACCCTTGGAGGTTTAGTGCTTCTTTTGATCATAATAATTTATCCCCCAGGATGTGACTCTCAACATTCGGGTAACACCCAGGTAACCCACTTACTGCTAGGTGAACAGGGGCTTAATGTATAGGGAAAAAAATGTCTAATGTTTAATCAATGCCGAGTAAACCCATCTAGAACTCTCCGAAATGAGCTGAGAACACTATCAACCAAGCTATGAGCAGTTCCTTTGGGTCAAGAGCCCTTCAACAGCTTCAATGGGAAAATGATTCAATAACGTTATTTAATACTATATTATCTCGAGGTTAAAAGTTTTCAGAGGAACTATCTCCCGTAATCACAAGGATATAAAATAGGAATGGCCTATGTAGCATTGTGCATAGGTCACCTACCCATGGAAATACTCCCACGAATCTTGCATGAAATATATTAGACGAGCATTGAAATTTTGAAGCGATTGAATGAAACTTCTTGAGAAATTTACAAAAAATTTCGATAAATTAATCACATATGCTTACAAATTTCCCAAAAAATAAGTCTCCTCTCGCTTAACCCCTTAACCCCTTCTGGTAATTTCATACCCTTAGCTCCGGGGTTAGTCTTGTTACAAACCTTTGCAATTTTTTTTGGCGGTACTTGACCAGATGTGGGTTTCAAACTGGTGCTGTATACTCCAATATGGGCTGACGTTTATGGTGTACAGAGTTTGAACGATTTCTTACTAAAGGGGTCGAAACGTGATTCTTAGGTTTGTAGGCGTCCATATTGCTGCAGACTTTTTTTGGTTGATGTGCGCCTCAGGAGATGTGCTCAGTATTATTTCCTTGAGTGAGGTTCGCAATTTTTTGACGCCTACCATGTACTCTGTGGTGGTCTTTGACCTTCCCCAGTCTTCATGACTTTGCACTTGGTGGGGTTAAACTCCAGGAGCCAGTTACTGGACCAAGCTTCCAGCCTCTCCAAATTCTGGGTTTCAGTCCTACCTGCACTTCGTCCGTTTGAATTCTTCGCATTAGCTTTAGTTCTTATCGCCTGCATACTGGGACACTTCTGAATCTATCCCTTACGTCCTGTCATTCACATATACCAGAAACAGCACCGGTCCTAGGGCTGACCCCTGTGGAATCCTACTCGTCACAGATGCCCACTCGGACACCTCGTCACGTACCATCAGTTGTTTCTTTCCTTTCTGTAAAGTATTCGTTGATTCATTGCACTACATGTCATGTTATTTATTACTGCTTCTCTAGCTTTTGGAACTAATCTCTTGTGTTATAACTGTGTTTGAAAGCCTTCTTACTATTCAAGAAAATGCAATTTATATCTCTCTCTCTCTCACTTCATCTTCTGAACCTCGTCGTAAAGCCCACTAGGTTTGTGACACATGATTCCTTTCCCTGAAACCGTGCTAGTAATCGTGTATATGCTCATTCCTTTGTAGGTGCTCTACCTTCTTCTCCTGATACTCTTCTCTGTGACTTTGCTCACTTTACACGTCAGTCACACTGGTCTGTAGTTTAATGCTGCCTATCTGTCTCATTAAAAAAATTTGGGGGTATATTTGCTGTCTTACACCACCTCAGGTAGTTGCCTGTTTCGATAGATTTGTTGGAGATCTTTTGTTAGTGATGCACACGTGCCTCTGTTACCTCTCCCAGGATCCACGATGTTATATGGGCCCACTGCCTTCGAGGTATATAGTTCGCATAGCAATTTCGTCACCTCTAATTTCTAGACGTGCTTGACCAGGGGTGAGTTCCATACTGGTGCTGCATACTCCATTAGGGACCTGATGTACACGGTGTACAGTGTCTTGAATGACTCCAGACTTACGTGTTTAAACCTATTCTTACATTTGCCAGGCAACCCCTATGCTGCAGTAGATATTTAGTTGATTTTCGTTTCAGGAGATGTGCTGTGTGTTTTTGAGAGTGTATGAGAAACACACTAAATCCTATGACAAAAATTTTCATATTTTTAAGCGCATATGTGGGGTGGTGGGGAAGTGGAATTTTTAAAAACGGCTTCAGGAAGAAACCCAAATATTCTTCCTTGAGCCTTTTTTTTTCGTTCTCCGAGGTATGGTCCAAAATTTACACCAGGGTGGACCCCATTATATATTTTTTATATATTATTAAAATTATATATATATATTTATATTACTTATATATTAATTATAAAATTATATATATATATATATATAAAATATTATATATTTTTAACATTATATATAAATACAATATATATAAACTATATATATAATACATATATATTAATCATTTTATAATACTATATATTTATTTATATATATATATTTTATATTATTTATTTATATATAAAAATAATATAATTTATATATTTATTAAATAATATATATTATATAATAATATATATATTATATATTTATATATATATAATATATATATAATATATTTATTATATTTATATATTATAATATATATTAAATATATATATATATAATTATTATATTTAAATAATATAATTTTAAATATAAAATATATATAATATTTATATTTATTATATATTTTTAAATTTATATATAATATATTATATATATATATATATATTATTTAAAATTTTAAAATATATATATATTATTCTAGGTAGTGGTTGGTAGACAGAAAACCGCCCGGGAGGTACTCCCGCCCTCCCAAGTGAGTGAAAAACTGAAGTCTGTAATTTGTTTTTAACGATGGTAGATTGCTGGTGTCTTTTTTTTTATCTGTCTATAACATGCAAGTTTCGGTATGTCTTGCTATTCTCTTAAATTAGGTCAATACACTTACTCTACAAGCATTATATGCACCCCCCTTTGGGGTTTTTTTCTATTTTCTTTCTAGTTTTTGTTCTTGTTTATTTCCCCTTTCCTCCGTGGGGGAAGTGGAACAGAATTTTTCCCCCGTAAGCCCCTTTGGTTTTGTAAGGGGACAAAAAAACCGGGAGCAAGGAGCTAGTAACCCCTTTTCCTGTATATATTATAAATGTAAAAGGAGAAACTTTCGTTTTTCCTTTTTGGGGCCCCCCCGCCTGGTGGATACGGCCCGGTGTGTTGAAAAAAAGAATTTTTATATATTTTTATATTTTTATATATATATTATAAAATTTATATATTATTTTTTATATATATATATTTATGTCGTGTGAAAATGTAAAATGGCAAATTTGCAGAACTTATTTAAAAATTAAACCCTTTCTAAAAATTTTTTCTTATCGTTTAAAGATATTTTTTTTATTAATGTTGATGTAAAAATTTTAATTTTGCACCAAAAGGAACTTAAAAAAACTTACCAACCTTATTTTAACAAAAAGCAATTTTATTTAGCCTAAACCCAAACCCAAATTATTTTAGATTTTTGAAATAATTTAATACTAAACAAAAAAAGTGAAACAATTTTTTTCGTTAGGTTTAGAATGGTTTTGGCGAAATTATTTCTACACAAATTTTCACTTGTCCTATATGGCAAAATGAACGTTGCTATTTAAGCCAAAGACTCAAGTTTTGCCATTCGGCCACAACACCACACCACACACA
>NC_069426.1:2201362-2218170 GCF_026875155.1 Cherax quadricarinatus
AAAACAAAAATTTTTCGTTTTTAGACCGGTTTTAAATTTTAAATAGTGAATTGCGTGGGATTAATTTCCCTTTGGTGAGACCCCGTTGATTACAATTCCTGATAATGTGATATATGAAAGTTGTGTGACCATCAAGAGGTAAAAGTTTAAGAGCTAAGAGAGATCAAAAGGGGAAAGAGTGATCATAAAAAGTAAGGTAATCAAAAAGAATAAGGTGACCACAACATTAACAGGATACTAGATTGTACATCTAAATTTTATTAAACATATTTCAAGGCTTACATATCCACGTATACATTATTTTTTGTACGGTGTACACACTTCACTCCCTACCTGTGGTCTGGAAATAATTTCCACGCTCAATAGTAAGAATGGGAAAATTTAACCCCGCGTTCTTCTTAGTTTTTAAAATATAACACAATGTTTTCATCCTTTGCTGCTACACTTCTCAAATTAAAGTAACATTGTAAACCAAGTTCTTTTTGTTTTCTGTAAATTTTGGGGACTATATGGATTTTGTTAAAATTTATTGAAATATGTAAATTCGAATGGCTCCGTCAGGGCAAAATATTTTATTCCCCTGACTCGCAAAATCGTGGGTATGTATTGAGTGGAAGAGAATTTACGTATTATAGGGAATTTCCCACTTTGTGGTTGTCTGTGCCCTTTTATTTTTAAATTTTAGGTTGTTGGGTCTTATATGATAGTGATGGCTATATGAGCCCAAACATGCAATGTTTTTGGGTTAACATTGACCATTTAATATTAGTTTTCCTGGCTGTCTGGGTTTTTTTGTATCCCTTTCCCTTTGATATGCCTTTTGAAGAGGGGCCGGGTGGCGGGGTGGTTAACGCTCTCGCTTCCACGGTGAGGGTGGGTTCGATTCCCAGCCGAGGAAAATTGGGGTTTCCTTCCCCCTGTTGTCTATGTTCCATTTAGAAATTTTGGGACCGGGGTTAGTCGACTGTGTGGGTCGCATCCTGGGACACTGCCCTAAGGGGGCCTGGTCCAGACCGGGGCGGGGGCGTGCCCCCCGGAACCTCTCCGATAAACTCCAGAAACTCTCGGAGCCCGGCCATGGGCCAGGCTTGTCTGGTTCTTGCCTGGTCAAGCAGGCTGTTGCTGCTGGAGGTCCGCTGCCCCACAAATTCATCACAACCTGGTTGATACGGCACCTGGTAAAGATACTTGTTCAGTTTCCTCTTAAAGGCTTCTACACTTGTTCCAGCAGTGTTTCTTATATCTTCTGGTAAGATGTTGAATAGACTGGGACCCCGGATGTTGATACAGTGTTCCTTTATTGTCCCCACCGCATCCCTGCTCCTCACTGGGTTTATTTTAAACTTCCTCCCATATCTCTCACTTCAGTATGTTATGGCAGTGTGCAAATTTGGGACCAAGACCTCGAGTACCTTCCAGGTATATATCATGTATCTCTCTCTCCTCCGCTCCAATGAGTACATGTTCAAAACTTGAAGGCGTTCCCAGTAATGTAGGTGCTTTACTGGCTCATTGTGAGCCGTAAACGATCTCTGTATTTGTTCCAGCTCTGATATTTCTCCCGCTTTGAACGGGACCGTCAGCACTGAGCAACATTCTAAATGAGGGAGCACTAGCGATGTGAAGTGTGTCACCACTGGCATTATTTCCCTTGTTTTGAAAGTTCTCAATACCCATCCCGTCATCTTCCTGGCTGTCGTGATCTTTGTCTTGTTATGGTCTTTAACAGAAAGGTCACTGACATAATTATCCAGGTCTTTTACGTGATCCTTTCGTTCTATTTGGTGATCCACTGGAGTGTTGTATATAGTGTTCCTTTTGAATTATTCATTCTTTCCACACCTAAGCAGCTGGAAGTTATCACCATTGAACGCCATGTTGTTCTCCAGTGCCCATTGGAAAAACCTTGCTTATGTCTTCCTGTAATTTTTCCGTAGTGACTTTTATGCTTATTATAGTGTCATCTGCAAATGATGATACAAATGTGTGATGGGTGTTTTTATCCATGTCTGCTATGAGGATGAGAAACAGCAGTGGTGCCAGGACAGTGCCTTTGGGCACTGACTTTTTACCTCGCTGATGCTGGATGTTGCTCTGTTTACTACTACTTTTTGTGTTTTGTGTGTTAGGAACGCGAAAAATCATCTGCCTACCTTCCCGTAATGCCAATGGCCCTTATTTTGTGCGCTAGCATTCCACGATCGCATTTGTCAAACGCCTTTGCAAAATCTGTGTAAATCACATCTTCATTTTGGTTGTCTTCCAATGCCTCCGTAATTCTGTCATAATGGTTCAGCAGCTGTGACAGGCATGATCGTCCTGCTCTAAAACCATGCTGGATCGGGCTATGCTGGTTGTGCTGGTCCATGAAATTTATAATTTACTGTCTCATCACTCTTTCGAAGATTTTTATGATGTGAGAAGTTAGGGCTACTGCTCTGTAATTTTTAGATAGTGCTCTACCTCCCTTATGCAAAGGAGCTATGTATGCACTCTTCAAGGCCTCCGGTATTTCACCTAGATCCAAAGAATACTGAGGGCTAGTGCTGGTGGTACGTCGGACTTCTTTATAAATAAAGTACTCATGAATCTCGTCCAGGTACTGAGTGAGTGGACATGTTGTTGATTTCTTTATCGAAATCTATGGGATTTGTACTAATGTCAGTTAGTTGGTCTGCTCGGCCTTCTGCTGGAGCGAAAAATATTTCTGCATTTTCTACCTTGCTGTCATTTAGTGGGTTGCTGAACACCGACTCATACTGTTCTTTTAGGATTTCACTCATTTCCTGTTCATCGTCAGTATATGAATTTCCTCTCAATAATGGTCCGATTCTACAGGTAGTTCTCAGCTTCGATTTTACATAGGAATAGAAATAATTCGGATTTCTTGCAATATCCTTTATGGCCTTTTGTTCCCGTTGTACTACTACTGTTAGCTATGACATCCTAAGTTTTAGCTCTAATTCAGTGATCTCTAGACTATCTTTCCTCTCTTGCAACATATTTGTGTTTTTAAGCAATTCAGAAACCGTTTTCCTCTTCTGTACCATCTCCTACGCTCCTCTCTATATCTGATCATCTGGGTTTCCTCAATGGTACGTGCTTCATACATACCTTGTATGCTTCTTTTTCAGCTTCTCTAGGCTCTGGTGAGGATTTAGGTCGCTCATGTCTGATTCCCATGTCTGATAGCTCTTGTCTTATTTTTTCTCAGTTAATTCTATGGTTGTTTATAATTAAACTTACTGAACATCCCGTCTCTAACATTAGTGATGCAGTTACTAACCCTTAGTTAATACTCTTTTGTACTTCTATGATGTTATGATCAGAGTACATTGTTTTTGTAACTGTGATGTCTCTTGATTAGCTCTTCGTTGTTTGTGAATACAAATCCGGGGTATTTTCAATTCTAGGGGGATCAATTACCTGTTGTTCAATGATACTTTTCACAAAGCTTCATTATTTTCCCTTAGTCCCTTAACCGGGGTACTTCCGGGAAATTTTTTTCTGATAAACATTGTGCTCCCCTCTTCATTTTACAGGGGGTTTAAAAAATTCCCCTAGGAGTAAAATATTTGTGGGGGATTTTATAGCCTATCCAGATATTCTTCTCCTTATGATATCAATTCCTCACATTGCTGATGGTGTTCTGTTACTTCGATAACTACCAAATTCCCAAATTTTTTCAACTAGGATTTCTACTATACATTGTAAGTTCGCACTTTTTAACAGTTAAATTTTCTATCATATCTGTACATTTTTATGCTTTCTATCTTTTTTCTGTCCAAAACCCCCTTTGTGGTGTGTTTCTGTAAATGCCCGAACATGGCATTGGCTTATTTTTAGGAGCCCACTGACAACTTTGTCGTTTTTTTTGTTTTCACCCCCTAAATATTTGCAAATAGAATAAAATTACTTTTGAATTTTTGTTTTGCTGTTTTTTTGTTAGTACCACGGGTGATAAAACTGGTATGGCCCCGGGTTACAACCCCTGGTTTCTCCATCGACTTTGCTTTGATTTTTTTATTGGGCCCCTTAGGTATGCCGGGTTTTGGGTATTCCCTTGTGCTGCCCCTTACCATTCCCCCCTTTTTGTTTTTTTTTTTTTGGGTCCAATCATTTCTTTTTTATGTCTAGAAGTTCTCAAGTTTGGATTGGTAAAAATCTTAGATATTCCCTGTTTGGAACCCTTTTGGAAGTCTGCCTCAGCCGTGACCTTGAGCGAGCACTGATCACCTGCCTGAGATTTTTCCCCATTTTTGACTATGTAAAAAGGGGAATGTGCTGCTCTTTTCCCCGCGTTCCCCCTGATCCCAACTCTCCGCCTTTAAACCCCGTTCGCCTTATCAACACTCAGTGAAAGGGGTGTATTTGTGCCCCCCCGTGACTCGAATATGTGATTTTCCGAAAGTGCTGCTTTTTTGTGAAACTATTGCATAGGGGATTATGCGACTTGGGACATTGTGCTACCATCAGTACCACTAGGCTTAAAAGTGAGGAAATGTCGGGCCTGCGGGGTGCCCTTTGAAAATGGCAATAAACCCCATCCACTTACACCCTACTGCGGTCTAGTGGGTAATACCCCTTTCCTCATTTTCCTATTCACCGACCCTTTTAACTCGTCGCCATTACTACATATGGGATAAGGCGATTTTAGCTGATCCGGGCCAAACGCGCTCCAACCAGCCATAAGGCCAAACTCTTTCTAAATCCCGAATCCTTTGGAACGTTCTACGTTTTTCCGGCCGTCCTTTCGTGTTGTGAGAATATTCTTATGTAGTGAAAATTTGTCTGTCTTCCCAAGACACGTGTGTAATGTGTTAATGTGGGGGTTTGAGAAAATTAACAAGTAGAAACGGTTTGGGGTAACTCTCGAGACGACTGTGGGCCCAGTAATTTCCCCTTAAAAATTGCACGCGCCCTGCAAGCCCAACCCTTTTTGGGCCTGTGCTAGCGAGTGAAACCCTTTCCTTTTCCTTCTCCTCCCTGATTTGGAACCAGCCAAATTCGCTCTTTTGTTGGGCGAGGCGGTTTTTTTGCCAGACCACAGGGGTGTTTGAGTCCCGTGTCCCTGTGCCAACTCCCGCTCATTTTGCGAGTGTCCCTTTGGGGCTCCTCCCAAGTAGTGTCCAGGGGGTTTGGGCGGGGTTTGGGCAGCACAGCAGAAAGTTTGGGGGCGCACTAAAATCTAGCCAGAAAAGCAAGGAGCCTCTTTTATACGTCTGGGGCCCCGCATTTTGTGTATACGTTCTGCATGCTGCGGCATACCAGTGTTTCCTGTAGTGCTTGGAACAATTTGCGACATTGCAGTCTGACATTTTAGTGGGACATCCCAGGGGTTTCACTCAAACTATAATTGTGGTGAGGGGCTTTCACGTGAACATTAAACGGTCATACGTGTCTAAAATTTTTAAAACGCTTTTTTCCCCCAACAGAAATTGTCTTTTAACCCTTTTAAGATTTTAAAAGGGCTCAATGTATTTCAGTTAGTACCCTTTACTTTTGAAAATCATGTAAAAAAAGTCTCTCAGTGAAATTGAATTTTAAATGGGGTTACATAATTAAGTTGCTTGCCAGGGGGGGGGGGGGTCTTTGTTTGTTTTGTAATACTTTTTCCCTTTTCAGACTGAAACTTACTGCAAATTTCCCCAAAATATTTAAAATTGAGTTTTTTCTGTGGGGGAGGTGTAATTAGGTTTTGTATTTTTTACTGTGAACACTACCCTCAAATTTTTCAGTTTCATGAATACTTTCTCTCTTGAGAATTCGGTTACCTTTCAACTGTGTTAAGCAAGATCAGCCTTTACATCTATGTTCCTCCCCATCTCATCTAGGGGGTTTACCCCTTTAAAATTGTAATAGTAAAATTTTGAAATCATTATACTTTATTTATACTTTGGAAAATTGTTTTAGACATTGATCAACTGGTTTGTTTTAAACTTCTGATACAACCTTTTTAAAAGACTGAGACCCACGACACATAAAAAACCTTTAAAAAACGTGGTACCTCCCCCAAACGGGGCTAGTGGTGACCTTGAATTTGAGTTGTTTATTACGCCCGGTGTACCACTCTCACCTAAATTTACATCAAAAAAAGTGAAATTCTAAGTGAAAAAAGTGACATTGGTGAAAATTTTTAACACTTTTCTACATAAAAAACGCTGGGGTAATAAATTTGTTTAGGTACTGGTTCATCTACACACGCAACTTATGCTGCAACTGTATAACAATAACGTGTAGTTACCCGGGAGGCCAAAGGGAATCGCCCCAAGTGATTATCTCATTTCTTTTAAACATTACTTTTTTTTTTTTTTTTTTTTTTTTAGAATACTGCTTCAATTATGGTTGGGAAAAGAGGTTTCTTCAGCTTTCATTGTGATTCTCTTTATTTTATTTCATGAGTACATTTGGGGGGGCAGTACCTAACTAACCAAAGGGGAAGTTATCTTTAATTTGAACCCATGTTTAATGTGATGTATGTCAAATTTCTAATTTTATCTCATATTCCCTCCCTTGTCTCTCTCCCTCTCCTTCCCTCTCCCTTTTCATCTTTGAAATTTTGGGAAAAGGGTTTAAGCCCTTTCCCTGTACCACCTTAATCATTATATGTACCATATTTTTAACACACATAAAGAGTCTCTATGTTTTTTGGGGGGTGTTGCGTTTGAGTGTGGGGGTCTGGTTAGTATGGGGGAGGTGTTAAAATTTAATTTTTGAGCACTTTGTTTTGTGATCTTTTTGGGGATTCTGATTTTGTATGAATATTTCCTTGCAAAGCAAAGGGGAAAAAAGCAGAATTCTTGTGTTGTGAGTCTTACACCAGATATATCCTGCAAAAATGGAAACTGTCATAGGGGAAAACCTTTTTCGCGGGTTAGGGAAATGATATAGCTTCCGCCCTTTTAAAAGTAAAAAAGGAAATGAAAGGCAAGCGTCGACAGTCAGATCACTTGACCTTAACCAAAATGTGATACTAAACGCCCTTTGGGTGCCAGACCAAAAAGTTTTTCTTCACGGGAAGAAGTTTAAGCTGAACTTCCTGAAACCCCCCCGCCTCTAAGTTTGCTTTGGCTAATGGAAGCTGTAAACAAGCATCCTAACTCAAGGATCCAATTTAGGAAAAAAACACAACAACTTGTTTTGTGGAACAAATTTAAAGAGCTGATCAATGACTATTATACACCTTATGGGGATATTAACCCCGACCTCCATCAGAACCACCATTTTAAAAATGGGTCTATCATAATTTTGGATCCCCTCTCTGCAGGACCCCCACCCCATCACTCAAAGTGAGCATATCATCAAGCCAAAAAAAATTAAAGGAAAAATCCGAAATTATTGCCATGGGTGGGTCCGGCCCCCCCCCGAAATCTGGGTGCAAGGTTTACTTTTCCAAACACGAAGTGTACCTCCCCCCCTAAAGTAGGTGTTACAAATCCAGCACTATGGCCATGTTGCAGTAGACTGTGGAATAAATACTTCTTGGGTGGTAAGTGGGGGGGGGGGAAACATTCCCTGGGAAATGCACGTGGGGCCCTGACACCAAAATTTTAAAGTGTATTAACTGTAAAATTTGGGGGTTACAGTTTCCAAAGGACGCTCAAAAACCCAAACAACCTTCGATGTAAACCATAACACCCTTTAAGGGAACGAGGAGGGGCCATCCGTCTACCACACAATTGACACTGACCCGCAAAGTGTGCAAAACCCCCACCCACGAAAAGGGATCTGGTGAACCAGAATCCCTCACACACCCCACTGGGAGGACTAGCCATCCGCTACACTATGGAACTATGGTCTCCACTACAGATCCCTAGGGAAACCCCTAAATGGGTGATTTGTCTTTTCTCCCAATACCCCAAAACTAAAACATCAGACGGACCCCACACAGAAACCCTCCCGGGAAATTGAGATGATCAGGCACGGGGACCTACCTGCAATGAATGATGAAACAGAAACCACTAAGAAACCATGGACCTTTAAGGTATAGGTGTTAAAGAAAGCACAATCCAAAAGTCCTCCCCCGGAAGGCAGGATTCGTTAGCCTTTCCTCATTTATAACAATTTTCCCCAGAAAAAATTGAGCACTTTAAAAATTGACAATTTTTAAAAAATTAAAATGTAATCAGGGTGAGCCTTGGCAGGTATGATGTCAAAATCACAATCCGTTCAGCTTCAGCAATTTTTGGAAAAACCCCCTAACCTTTCCTCAAGACTTGCCTTTTTAACGGGGGCCCAAAATGCCCAAAAAGCTTAAAAAAAAAGTCCCAAGAAAAAAACGTACAAACTAGCTATTTTCTCTTAAATATCGCACACTGAGTCAAGCATAATAGTTTTTTCCACTTATGGCAAAATTGTAAAAACTCACTTTCAATGGGTAATTACAAATCTTTCAGGAACATTGCTTTCCCTCAGAAACGTTGCCTGACTTACACATTAGTGAACCAAATATTGATTACTGTTTGCAGGAATGTAATTTTAAAGATGGAGCACCCCCCAAAAATTTCCGGAAAAGGGGTTTTTAAACCCAAAGGGCAACCAACGTTGGTGAGTAGTAGAAAAAACTTTCCCATTCACTCCTTTTCCTTTCGGGCCGGTTTAAAAGCAGTATCAGGTGTCAAAATAAGCGGCGATTTTTCCATAAAATTTTAATTCTATGCCCCCCCGAACCCGCTTCGACCCGATGCTTTACCAAAACCACAAATGAACCTACCCTATTCTTTGGGGATTTTAATGCCAAAATAAAATATTTGGGGGGTCATAAAAAACACAATGAAATAAACTAGTGAGATTGCTAAAAAACATGATAATGTCGAATTGTGGCACACGGCCTACTCACATTTATGGGGGGGAAAACTAATCTGTGTCTTGGGGTTTTAATACATAATTTTCGATGCATGACTCTGCATATGATGATTTTTACTGATCACTTTTCCCAAAACTAACAAAAATGTCAATTTGTCACTCTCCCCAACAAAGGGGCTAAATACAGAAAGGAAATTATTCTCAAACCAGAAACAGAGACAATTATTTAAACCCCTTGGGTCAATGGTAAGAATTACGGCCTTGGGACACAAAAAAATTTTAAATGTTTTAAATTCCCCTATTGAGAGTGTTCTCACAGATCAAGTGGGCAGGGAAAAGGAAAAAAAAACCCTCCATAAAAATAAAATAAAAACCAATGAAAAACTATAAGATCCACAGCTGACAATCTAACACATCAGCAGGAGATTGGTAAAGCATACCGTGAATGTTAAAAACCCCCGAGGTCAAACGTTCCAACTGCACTAACAAATGCAAGGGAAAAAAAGAACTTAGGGAACAAATGGGGCAATTTGTTTGGGAATTTAAAAAGGGGCCACCCCTTTGGTTTTGGGTTGGGAAAAGGGATAAAAAAAATAACCCAAAAAAACTGCAATGTTGTCATCCCTTTCCTCTTTAAAAAGCAAATGACCTCATAAAGACGGGGCCAAAACATCCAGGGATGAAACCTTCCTTCAATTAGAAAAAATTTTGAGATACTTCTGAAAAAATGTTTTAAAGATTAATTTTATGACCAAATATTGATGAGAGATTGCCTCTTTACGAGTATGAATTAATAAAACATTTAAACCAAAGGGCGATCAACTGCTCCTGGGGAAAAATGTATAACCTATGATATTCTAAACTCTAAGGCAGTCCATAAAACCCTTTTTTGGACGTTAATCTCATTACACGGGGCTTCTTCCACTTCCCGCCAAAATCTCATTGTGCCTATCCTAAGCCCCCAAAAGCCCGATACATTTAGGCCATCTCCAACTATTTCTTTTTAAAACTTTTGAAAGAAGATCTTTAAAAACTGTACTACAGAAACAACATGACTTTCCCCCCCACCCTATGGGTTCATGAAAGTTAAATGTGCAGAACTGTATTTCCACCTTTCTCCGCACACACCTCAATTTCCACTTTTCTTTATCTAAAATCGCATTTGATAGGAAAAAAAAGAACCGTTAACAAAACTAGCCAAAATGAATATTGGGGTAGCTTTCCTGCTGGGTAATAGGGTTTCCTTTCAAAAGATTCCCTGTCCTTTTCCCAAGGGTTTTAGAATGATTTTTAAGAAATGTCTTTTGGTACACCGCAGGGAGGGGTTTCTTAGTCCCTCATTTAATATTCGATAAACTCTCCAAATGCCCACCTGCCCCACCTAAACTATAGCTATAAGCATGGATGATATCAGCCATACAACAGGGGGAAAGAAGATGAATACATTCTTAATGAAGTTCAAAACTTTTTAAACGAAAGGGGCCCCATAAAAACTTCCCCTAAAACAAGCTTAAAAAGCAAACGAAATCCCCACCCATTACACGTTTAAAAAATACAGATATCTGTGTAGATTACCCTTTAACAATCCACAACCACAAAATAAACAAGAAATTAAAGCTAGGAAAAAGCTCCAAAGCTGTTTCTGGCACAATCCCAACATTCAATGTGAAATCGGGGAAAGAGTAAAGCCTATGTTTGGGCCTTAAATTGATTATGCCCCATTATAAATTTGTAAGAAATTCTCCGACCCTTGAGTTAATGCAAAATAACCTTTTAGGGTTTTTCTTGGCTGTCCCCGATCTACAAAATTTTAAAATGAGAAAAGGGGCTTTGGTATTTCTAGTATCAGTGATAGGATTGTTTTAAATTAACACGTCTCGGGAAAAAATGTTAGAAAAAGAACCCCACATGTCACAGTAATCTTACCCAATATCTAGAGGAAATACAACAGATCTAAATGGTTTTTGAAAACGTGCAATTGCATAAGTTTTAAACCTCATGAACTGTATCACTGTAACAAACATTTCACCCCTAAAGATTTTTCATTTAAAATCACAACCCCAACCCTCCCAAGAAGCTCATTTCAGTAATCCCTTCCTTAAATCTCTGTTAGAGCAACGTCAAGAAGAAATTTCTCACCTATGTGTAAAATTTTTCACAAGTTAAACACTGATGGATCAAAAAAGAGTCTTTTGGGAGGGGTCATCTGCTTTGTTGCCACCTTCCCCAGTTAAAAACGATAAAAAATTTGTTAGTTAGGGGATAAAATTAACAACTGGGGGTTACACTGCAAACTTTAATTGTTTGCAATCCTAATTGGGGCCAAAAATAACCATGACACTGATTACCTAACATCATTACTGACTATGTCTCTTGAGCTCTTTGGTATATAATGACCCCAAAAACACCTCATTTGGGGAAGCCCGGGTTTGAACTCAAAAATTAGGGGCAAAGGGAAATTTTTGTACAGCTATGAATCCCACACACATTGGGTTTCTCCTTCTATAAAGTTTATTTAGCCAAAAAGTATCCCGGGGAAAAAATAACTTTGGGTTTAAATGTGTCTAGCATTTGGGAAAAATTAGGAGAGAAAAAATAATGAAAAGATTGTTATAGGGAAAGCAGTTAAAACCCAGAGATCTATAAAACCCCCAAAAATTACAAACGTAATAAGTATTTTTTTGGGAACTTCAATGTAAAAAGACCTGATGTTTATGGCCAGGCTTAGGGTTGGTTTCAAGTACTTTTCAGTTTGGGGGACAGAATATGATAAAAAAATTAAAAAATGGATCAGGCATTTTGGGCACTCTCTTTAACTTTTCTTAATTGCCAATATTTTAAATACAAAACAGAAAAAAAACCATGTGCATGTCAAATATCTTTTTAATGAAAAAAAATACCGATTAAATAAACAAATTTTCCCAAATTTGTTGTAACAAAATGAATATAGTATTTGATAAAATCCATATGTATTCCGTTCCCCTTTTGGGGGCCCATTTTTCCAGGCCTTTTGGTATCCATATGCCTGCGCTACCCCACGGGTGGTATGGGGGGGCAAATAAAAAACCCTTCGGGGGCAAAAACAAAATTTGTCGAAAAGATTGTGTTTTTTTTTTTTCTTTTTTTCTTTCTATTAGCCGCATTCCTTTTTCAGATGGGGGAATGCCCATTCAAACATTCCTGAATGTGTTGAAGCTTCGCACGTACGGCTGGAGCATCTGCCCTTTGCAAAAATGAAAACTTTCCCTTTTTTAAAATGTTGGACATTATCCATAGCTCACAATATAAACAAATACCTTTTGCATAATACTGCAAAGTTTTACGTCTATATTTTTTGATTTTGTTCTTTCCAATTCGCCACCCACGAATTCCCCTTTTTTTTCTTCCACTAGACGTATTTTTTCCCTTTCTCATTTTTTTTGTTCCTACTCTACTTTCTTTTCCCCCTCTTTCCTTTTCTGCTCTTAGACCCTTGTTTTTTTTCTTTTCCCACCTTTCTGAAAAACGCTCTCCATTTTTATATCTATCAATTTTTTTTCACTTATTTATCTTTTCCTCCTTTTCTTGCTCTTTGCCCCTTTTTTCTCTCTTTTAATATAACAACCCCTTTTTTAACTTTTAATCTTTCTAGGTTTTTTCCTTTCAGTACCCCTTTATGCCCGACCCGCTTTCCATCGTATTTTTATTGCAGTCAGGCCCCAAATTTTTTGGTTATACTGTATTTGGGCCCCTTTTTTTGACGTTATTTCAGTTCATAACTATTTCTTTCGAAAAAGGGCAGTGTTTAGGTTCAGTTTTTAAAATACAACATTAACATCCCTCCTTTAAATGCAGGCACTGTACTTCCCCTCTCCAGGGCTCAAGCCGTCCCGCCGTTTCCCGAACCCTTTAAAATGTTACTTTTTCACACTCCAACAGCACTCAAGTATTAAAAACCCCTTTGTCTTCACAAATTTTTCTTTTCCAATCCTTTAATTTTCTTCTTTTCGTTACTCACCAATTTCATCCACCAACCTTCAACTTCTCTTCAGAATCCCCAAAAGCACAGTGTCATCAGCAAGAGCAACTGTGACAACCCCACTTGTGTTTGATTCTTTATCTTTTAACTCCCACACCTACTTGCCAGACCATAGCATTCACTTCTCTTACAACCCCATCTATAAATATATTGAACAACATGGACATCACACATCCTTGTCTACGGCCTACTTTCACTGGAAATAATCTCCCTCTCTCCTACATACCTAACCTGAGCTCACTATCCTCGAAAACTCTTCTCACTGCTTTCAGTAACCTACCTCCTATTCCATACACCTGCAAACACATCTGCCACATTGCCCCCCTATCCACCCTGTTCATATGCCTTTTCTAAATCCATAAATGCCACAAAAAACCTCTTTAATCTTATCTAAATACTGTTCACAACTGTTCACTGTAAACACTTGGTACCTACACACCCCTTTCCTTTCATAAAGCCTCCTTGTTCATATGCTTCCCTATTCTCCGTCTTTCTCTTAATTCTTTCAATAATAACTCTACCATAAACTTTGCCAGGTATACTCAACAGACTTATTACCCTATAATTTTTGCAATCTATTTTATCCCCTTTGCCTTTGCTCTCTGCCAATCCCTAGGTACCTTACCCTCTTCCATACATTTAATAAATAATAGCAGCAACCACTCCAAAACTATATCCCCTCCTGCTTTTAACATTTCTATCTTTATCCCATCAATCCCAGCTGCCTTACCCCCTTTTATTCTACCTACTGGCCTCACGAACATCCCCCACACTCACAACTGGCTCCTCCTCACTCCTACAAGATGTTATTCCTCCTTACCCTATACACGAAATCACAGCTTCCCTATCTTCATCAACATTTAACTGTAGATGAATGGTTCAGAGAACCGACATGTTGATAAATTAGACACATGTGCAACTCTTGGGTATCTTTAATGAGGAAACGTTTCGCCACACAGTGGCTCAATCATCCATACAATGGAGAATCTCGAAGAACAGGAAGAGAATGAGGTAATCAGTCCCTCAACCTTGAGTCGATGTGGTCAGTCCATCAATTCTATTC
The DNA here is from genome assembly GCF_026875155.1 of Cherax quadricarinatus. Lineage (NCBI taxonomy): Eukaryota > Metazoa > Arthropoda > Malacostraca > Decapoda > Parastacidae > Cherax > Cherax quadricarinatus. The sequence continues at coordinate 2,215,249 of NC_069426.1, forward strand.
AAGATTGATGGACTGACCACATCGACTCAAGGTTGAGGGACTGATTACCTCATTCTCTTCCTGTTCTTCGAGATTCTCCTTTGTATGGACTGATGAAGCCACTGTGTGGCGAAACGTTTCCTCAATAAAGATACCCAAGAATTGCACGTGTCTAATTTATCAACATTTAACTGACAAATCCATTTGTTCTCTAGGCTTTCTTAACTTATTAATCTCACTCCAAAACTTTTTCTCATTTTCAACAAAATTAGTTGATAACATCTCACCCACTCTCTCATTTGCTCTCTTTTTACATTGCTTCACTACTCTCTTAACCTCTCTTTTTCTCTCCATATACTCTTCCCTCCTTGTATCACTTCTTTGTAAAAACCTCACATATGCTAACTTTTTCTCCCTTACTACTCTTTACATTATCATTCCTCCAATCACTCTTCTTCCCTCCCGCACTCACTTTCTGCCACAAACTTCTGCTGAACACTCTAACACTATATTTTTAAACCTACCCCATACATCTTAGACCCCATTGCCTATACTCTCATTAGCCCATCTATCCTACAATAGTTGTTTATATCTTACCCTAACTGCCTCTTTTAGTTTATGAACCTTCACCTCTCTCTTACTTGCCACTTTTATTTTCCTTGTATCCCATCTACCTTTTACTCTCACTGTAGCTACAACTAGAAAGTGTAAAGTAAAAGGACACAAGTGCAACTAATGTGACATTTTATTGTGGCAACGTTTCGCTCTCAAGGAGTTTTGTCAAGCCGTTGGGGGCGAAACGTTGCCACAATAAAATGTCACATTAGTTGCACCTGTCCTTTTACTTTACATATTGTCGGTAATTCTATCACATTTTTAAACAACTAGAAAGTGAACTATATATCGTGGCTCCCTATAAACATGTACAATCCTGAAGTCTAACTCAACAGTCTTTTATCTACCCAATACACACACACACACACACACCACACACAACACACAACACACATATATATAAAATTTTATATATATATATATATATTATATATATATATATTATATATATATATATGTGCCGAATAGGCAGAACTTGCCACTTGGCTTAAATAGCAATTCCATCTTGCCATATAGGTCAAGTGAAAATTTGTTATGCAATAATTTCGCCAAAATCATTCTGAACCTAACGAAAAAAAAAATATTTCACTGTGTTGTTTAGCAATTAAATTATTGTAAACAAATCTAAAATATATAGTTGGGTTAACTAAAATAATTTGTTCTTGTTATAATAAGGTTAGGTAAAAATTTTCTAAGATTCTTTTGGTGCAAAATTAAAAATTTTTACATTAAAAATTAATGAAAAAAAATATATCTTTAAAACTATAAGGGAAAATTTTAGAAATGACTTGAATTTTAAATGAGTTCTTGCTAATTGACCAGTTTTTACATATTCAGCACGACATATATATAATATTTAAAATAATAATATATATATATATAATAAATATATATATATATAAATTATAATATATATATTTATATATATAAATATAATCAATAACACTGCGACTAGCCGAGGGTTCGAACCCATGCAGTTTTGGCCCTGCCTCGTGGTGACGAAAGTCCATGACCTTAACCCACTGAATCACACAATCCTATAAAAAGCCCAAGCACCCGGCCCAAACTTGGGGTTCCAAGGACATACGGTGGTGTGATACCTCTAAGCTAATTTCATTCTTATCCCCTTTTTGGTGTACTAGCCTCCACAAGCAGTATATACATTAGTGTGACCACGAACGAGTGGTATTGATCAATAAGAACACTGCGACTACCCGATAATTTAAGAATGAAATTAGCTTAGAGGCACCCACACCACTGTATGTCCTCGGACCAAGAGTAACACACCTAGCTTGGCTGAGTGCTTGGTTTTTGTAGGATTGTGTAGCTCAGTGGGTTAAGGCGTAATGTGATTTTCCCTCACCACGAGACAGGGCCAAAACTACATGGGTTCGAATCCTCGGCTAGTAGCAGTGTTGTTATTGGATCAATACCACTCGTTCGTGGTTACAATAATATTAATATATATATATATATATATATATATATATATATATATATATATATATATATATATATATATATATATATATATATATATATATATATAATGTGTGTGTGTGTGAAAAAGTAGTGAAATTCCAAGCGATTTCGTGACTATTCACATTATCAAGGAACTATAAAAATCAAAACATCAACTGGTAAGCTTATGAAGGGGCAAGACAGCACCTCACAATCACGTCACAGCAACAAAACTACACCTCACAGTTGCTTGTCAAAACCCGACTCTGTAAAACACACCTGATACTTTAACCAAGCATTAAAATTTTTTACTTGTCTAATACATCATTAAATTCTTCCCAAATTTTATATTTTCATATTTTCAAAACAGCTTTTTAAGAAATATGATTCCATTATAGTCCTGTCGACCATGAACTTGCTTGATACAACTTTCTCAGCTTTTTGATAATCAATTTGATGAGAAAATCAAAGGCTGAGAAACTTGCAATGTCTTCCAGTTAAGAACACCTACCAGGATTATCATCAACAGGCTGCAGCTCGTTTTGAAGGGGCAAGAAGACTCTGCATTTCCTTTCTCCCTTCAGAATCAAGAAAAGTGTTGTGTACATGAAGTCATTGAGGGAGGATACATAACGGTAACCAATGGGTAGGAGGGGTTTGTGAGGGAAGGCACCATGGAGGGGGCGAATGATGAGGGATAAAACTGTGTTCCCCCTTTTCCCCTTCCCCAAACAGGCGCACAAACACGTCGTAGTCTTGTTTCGATAATGGAGTGTTTCCCGTTCGTGTATAGTGCATAGTACATGTTAGCATGTGTATAGTATGTGCATAGCACGTGTTGTGCATAGCGGTGTGTCGTTTATAGTG
>NC_069426.1:2218670-2251170 GCF_026875155.1 Cherax quadricarinatus
CCTGCTAGCACTCTAGTAAAAGTAGTTTTGCCAACTACGTCCTGACAACACTGTAACATACATGACCCAAATATTGTCCCGACAACCTATAACATAGTAAGAGAAAATTGTGTTTCCACACACTATAACACTGTAGCTACAACTACGTCCTGCCCAAAATTAGTAAAATAGTAATGACAATACTGCCGAAACACTAGTAACAAGGTAGTGACTTACGTCCGAAAAACTGGAACACTAACAGTGAGAACTACACCCCAAAAACCTAGTAACACTATAGTGACAACACGTCCTAACAACACAATAACACAAAAATGATTGCTACTGTCCTGACAAAATGGTAAAATAGTTAACGCTTCTGTCCTGACAACCTGAACATGGTAGTGACAGTTATGTCCGACAACACAGGAACACTGATAGTGACAACTCTGTCCTGCAACATTTTTCCCTTTTGACAACTACTGTCCCGACAAAACTAGTAACACTTAGTGTCATCTTCTGTCCTACAACACAGAACACAGTATTCACTGCTTTGACAAAACTAGTAACACTAGTATGACAACTATTTTCACAAATAGAACCTAGTGCCGACAATACTGTCCCGCAACATATAAACCCAGTAATGGCAACTATGTTCTGTCAACCCTGAACTCGGGAGGGCAACTACTTCCTGATAACACTGGTAACACTAGTTTGGGGAAATACTGTCCTGACAACACTAGTAACATTAGTAGTAAAAAAACTCTGCCTGAAACAAAGTAAAATAGTATGAAACTCTCTCCCGACAACCTGAAACTAGTATGACAGCTATTGTTGACAACACTAGTAACACTGTACTGGGCAGCTACGCCTGACAACACTAGTAGTACAACTACCTTCTGACAAACTAGTAACACTCAGGACAACATTTTCCCGACAACCTAGTAACACTTATGTGACAACATGTCTGGCAAAAATAGTAACAAAAGTAGCGGCAACTACGTCCTACAACACCGTAACACTAGTATTCATCTATGTCCTGACAACACAATAACACTAGTAGTGACAAATCTGTGCTACAACACTAGTAACATTTTGTAGTGAAACTTCGTCCTGACAACACTAGTAAACTAGTATGACAAATCGCCTCCCTGCTAAAAATACTTTTAATGACAGCATTGCCGATAACATTAGTAAAGTAGTGTGACATCTGTGTCAAGACAACCTTAACCTCAGGACAACTATTCTGACAACGTTTTAACCTAGTTAAAAAAACTGTCCTAAAAAACACTTTTAAAACTGTAGTGCCAAATACGGTCCTAACAACATATAAAGCAGTAGTGACAACAAATGTCCAACAACATAGTAACACTTGTGACAAAAAATTTCCTCACAAAAAAATAAAAACACATAGTGACAACTACTTCCTGAAAACACTTACTTATTATGACCTACGTTCTGACAAAAATAGTAACCTAGTACGACAACTACATCCTGTAACCTTTTCACTGCGTGACAGCTACTTCCCCCCGCAACACTAGTAGCATAAAAGCGCAAACGTCCAGACAAAACCCAGAAACACCAAAAGTGTCATCTCTGTCAAGGCAACACTAGAAACATTTGTAGTGAATCTTCTGTCCTTGCAACAAGTAACAAGTAGTGACCATACCGCCTGCAACACATAACACACACGCCCCTACTATTCTGACAACACAGGCAGTGTGACACGTTGACCCGACAACACTAGTACAATAGTGTGCAACTACTATCTGACAAAACTTGTAGTGCCAACTACTTCCTAAAAACAAAGTACACATCGTACAAATACTGTCTTTTCCAATGTAGTAATCCTAGTAATTCAGCTACTGTCCTAAACATAGTAGCACTATTTGTGACAACTTTTGTCCTGACAAAAACAGTAACCTATTGTGGCAACTACTGCCGAAACATTTTAAAAAATGTATGACATCTCTGTCCCCCAAAACCCAGAACCTAGTATTAAAAACTTCTCCCGAAACACAGGAAACTGGGTAATAGTATGAAAACAAGTAAACTAGTAGGAAATAAAGTCCTTTTAACAAAAGTAAAAACATTAGGACAACTACGCCTGGCAACACTGTAAAATTTTGTGGAAAATGCTGTCCTCAAAACCCAGTAAAATATTTTGGTCCCAAATAAACCAGCAACACTAAACACTATTTTGCAATTTTCGTCCTGAAAACATCCCCAAAGCTAAAAGGGCAACTACTGTCCTGACATCCATTATGTGAATCTGGTTACAAACCTCCGAAACAATTTGTGAAATAAATCCTGACACTCTAGAAAAGTATTTTTCCAAATACTGTCCCCGACAAAAACTTAACACTTTGGGGAAAAATTTGTCCCGACAACCTGTAAACACAGTAAGGAAAAGTGTTTCCACAAAATAGTAAAATAGTAGTAAACTACTTCCCGCCAAATGTAAATAGTAATGCCTACGTCCTGACAAACCCAGTACATTAGTACATTACTGTCCTGAAAAAACTATTAACACCAACAGTGGAACTACACTCCCCACAACCTGTAACCAAAAAGGGGCAACTCTGTCCCCAACCAAAAAACACTATTAGTGAATTTCTTTTTGACAACACTGGAAACCCGTAAACACTTCTGTCCTGACAAATATAACATGGGATGCAGTTTTTTCCTGACAAAACCTAGGAACACTGTAGTGCCTATGCCGGCAACATTTAACATAGTAGTGACAACTATGTCCGACAAAAACTAAACCTATAGTGCAATTCTGTCCTGCAACAATAACACTAGATTAAAATCTTCTGCAACACTAGTAAATAGAGGGCAATAGGTTTTTAAAAAACACAGAACATATGCCCACAAAACTTCCTGCAAAAATATAATTTATAATGGCAATACTTTCTGCAACCTAGTAAATGGGGATGAAACTACTTCCCTTAAAAAACTGGGAACATTTTAGTGAACAAATTTTCCGAAACACCGTAACATTTTAGAAAAACTACTGTCCGACAACACAATAACACTATAGTGAAAACTACTTTCCTGAAACACTTTGTAACCTAAGTGACCTATGTCCGAAACACTATAACACAGTATGACACCGTCCTGACAAAATAGTAAAAAAACCTCTCTGACAACATTACACTAAGGGACAAACCCTTCCCGACAACACTATAACCTATAGGGCAACTACGTCGGCAACCCAGTAAAAAATATAGGGAACTAGTCCTGAAACCCATAACCCAGTATGCATCTACTGTCCTTAACACTAGTAACATAGTAGTGAGAACTATTGTCCCCACAAGACTAGTAATACTAGTAGTGACAACTAGTGTCCTCAGAAAACTAGTAACACTAGTAGCGACAACTCCTGTCCTGCCAACACTAGTAATACTCGTAATGACAACTACTATCCTGAAAACACTTGTTACACTAGTAGTGACAACTACTGTCCTGACAACACTAGTAACACTAATAGTGACATCTACTGTCCTGACAACACTCTAGTAACATTACAAGTGACAACTAGTGTCCTGCTAGAATTCTAGCAACACTAGTAGAAGCAAATACTGTCCTGACAACTCTAGTAACACTAGTAGTGACAACTACTGTCCTGATAACACTAGTAGTGACAGCTACTGTCCTGACAACACATGTAACACTAGTAGTGACAACTTCTGTCCTGACATCACTAGTAACACTAGTAGTGACAACTACTGTCCTGACTACACTAGTAATACTAGTAGTGACAACTTCTGTCCTAACAACACCATTAACAACAGTAGTGAAAACTACTGTCTTGACAACACTACTAACACTAGTAGTGACACCTGCTGTCCTGACAACACTAGTAACACTAGTAGTGACAACTACTGTGCAGACAACACTAGTAACAACAATAGTAGCGACAACTACTGTCCTGACATCATAGTAACACTAGTAGTGGCAACTACTGCCCTGGTAGCACTCTAGTAACACTAGTTGTGCCAACTACTGTCCTTACGTCACTGGTAAGACTAGTAGTGAAAACTATTGTCCCGACAACACTTGTAACACTAGTAGTGACAACTGGTGTCCTCACAACACTAGTAACACAAGCAGTGACAACTACTGTCCTGCCAACACTAATAATACTAGTAATAACACCTACTGTCCTGACAACACTAGTAGTGACAACTACACTTCTGACAACACTAGTAACACTAGCAGGGACAACTACTACCCAGACAACACTAGAAACACTTATAGTGACAACTACTGTCTGACAACGCTAGTAACACTAGTAGTTACAACTACTGTCCTGACAACACCAGTAACGCTAGTAGTGTCATCTACTGTCCTGACAACACTACTAACACTAGTAGTGACAAATACTGTGCTGACAACACTAGTAACATTAGTAGTGAGATCTTCTGTCCTGACAACACTAGTAACACTTATAGTGACAACTACTGTCTGAAAACGCTAGTAACACTAGTAGTGACAACAACTGTCCTAACAACACTAGTAACACTAGTAGTGCCAACTACTGTCCTAACACTAGTAACACTAGTAGTGACAACAACTGTCCTAACAACACTAGTAACACTAGTAGTGACAAGTACTGTCCTCACAACACTAATAACACTAGTAGTGACAAGTACTGTCCTCACAACACTAGTAACACTAGTAGCGACAACTACTGTCCAGACAACACTAGCAACACCAATAGTGTCATCTACTGTCAAGACAACACTAGAAACATTTGTAGTGACATCTTCTGTCCTTGCAACACTAGTAACACTAGTAGAGACACATACTGTCCTGACAACACTAGTAACACTAGCAGCGCCAACTACTATTCTGACAACACTAGGAACAGTAGTGACAACTGTTGACCCGAAAACACTAGTAACAATAGTAGTGACTACTACTATCTTGACAACACTTGTAGTGCCAACTACTGTCCAAATAACACTAATAGCACTAGTCGTGACAAAAACTGTCATGCCAATGCTAGTAATCCTAGTAATTACAGCTATTGTCCTGACAACACAAGTAGCACTATTAGTGACAACTTCTGTCCTGACAACACTAGTAATACTATTAGTGACAACTACTGTCCTGATAACATTAATAAAACTTGTAGTGACATCTACTGTCCACACAACACTAGTACACTAGTAGAGACAACTACTGTCCTGATATCACCAGTATAACTAGAAGTGACAACTACTGTCCTGACAACACTAGTAACGCTAGTGGTGGCAACTACTGTCCTGACAACACTAGTAACACTATTAGTGGCAACTACTGCCCTGGCAACACTAGTAATACTAGTAGTGACATCTACTGTCCTGATAACACTCTAGTAACACTAGAATTGACAACTACTGTCCTAGTAGCACTCTAGTAACACTAGTAATAGCAAATACTGTCCTGACAACACTAATAATACTAGTTATGACAACTACTGTCCTGACAACAGTAGTAACTCTGGTATTGACAGTTACTGTCCTGACAACACTAGGAACACTAGTAGTGACAACTAGTGTCCTGACAACACTAGTAATACTTGTAGTAACAACTACTGTCCTAACAACACTAGTAACACTATTAGTGATAGCTTCTGTCCTGACAACACTGGTAACACTAGTAGTAACAGCTGCTGTCCTGACAACAATAGTAACACTAGTAGTGACAACTACTCTCCTGACAACACTAGTAACACTAGTAGTGACAGCTACTGTCCTGACAACACTAGTAACAATAGTTACAACTACTGTCCTGACAACATTAGTAGCACTAGTACTGACAGCTTCTGTACTGACAGCATTAGTAGTGACAACTACTCTCCTGACAACACTAGTAACACTAGCCGTGACAACTATTGTCCAGACAACACTAGTAACACTTATAGTGACAACTACTGTCTGACAACGCTAATAACACTACTAGTGACAAATACTTTCCTGACAACACTAGTGACACTAGTAGTGTCATCTACTGTCCTGACAACATTAGTAACGATAGTACTGACAGCTGCTTCCTGACAACACTAGTAACACTAGTAGTGACAACTACTGTCCTGACAACACTAGTAACACTAGCATTGACAATTAGTGTTCTGACAACACTAGCAACACTAGTAGTGACAACTACTGTCCTGACAACACTAGTAACACTATATTTGACAAAACTTTTTCCGGGACAACATAGTAACTTTAGTAGTGAAAATACTTTCCTGACAAAAACTAGTAGCACTAGTACTAAAAATACTGCCCTCTCAACACTAGTAAAATTAACAGGATCCTACTTTCCTAAACACAAAGAAACACTAGTAGGCAACTACTTTCCAGACAACATGGGAAAACCACTTTTTGGTGACAACTACGTTCCCTAAAAACCCCTAGTAACACAAATAGGGACATCTACTGTCCCTGAGAAAAAATAGAAACTTATTTAGTTACATCTCTGTCCTGACGACATTTGTAAAAACAATTTACGGGACAGACTTCCTGACTTTTCTATTAACACTAGCAGGGGAAAATTTAAACGTCCGACAACATTTTCCCTTAGTAGGGGACAACTCCCTTCCAGAAAAAACAAAAAAACACTGTAATAAAGTTGGTAGAAAAAACCGACAATATTTTAAATTTAAAAAGGACACAATGCAACTAATGTGACATTTATTGTGGCAACTTTTCGCTCCCCAGGGCTTTATAAACCTTACAAAAAATTCCATCGACACAGAAGGTATAAAAAGGCTTCAGAGTGAGGTGTAATACTAGTAAAGGGAAACCTTTTTCGATGTTCACTAGGGGTAGTAGTAAAAAGTAGTAGTAGTGGTAGTGAAAAAAGTAATAAAATTATGGTAGAGAAATTTAAATTTTCGTACATGAGTAAAAGGATAAAAAAGTATTACTTGGGTAAAAAAAAAATTGGGTTTTGGACAAATATAGACGGGAAATAAGGCAGCTTGTTTCAGGGGTTCACTCTCTGTTTTTGGGGTTTTATAAACAGGAGGGACTAATGTGATGGAGGGTTTATTGTTTTTAGGAATTCTTGCAAAGATTTTGGGAAAAAGGGTTTTGAAGCTCCCGTTGTTTTTGTTTAATTGTTTTCGAAAAGCGATCACTGCTGATTTCGGGGGCACTTGCGTCTGCGGAAATTAGTTTCTTTGATCAAAATTTGGGGCCCTTCCCCTGAATTTCATTTAGAAAGATTTGGGGGAATTTTGGTGTTGTACCCAGGCGTTTTTTCAAGTTTTCGTTCCTACATGCGTAAATTTTTTCATTGAGGAGGGTTCGAGGTTTTTTAGCTGTTTTTACCTAGTAAATCTTTTCACAAAACCCCCACAGGGGATATTTTAAAATCCGCATTGAACCCGGTTCGTGGTCTTGGATTTTGTCCTGGGTTTTAAAAAATTTATTGATTTCTGAAGCGATGGGGGACTCTGGTGTTTGGTGTGAAAGTACTTTTTTAGAGTTCAGTGAACCTGACTTTTGGGAAGAATTTTAACTTTTTGGGAGTTTGGGGTTGATGCGTGGAGAATTTATTTCTGAAGAGCTCTTTTTTTTGCAGTCTTTGATGAAAAAGGGAGGGAAAAAGTAACTCTGTGAAAGTTTGGGAATGGAAAGTCCCCTCCCCCGCAAGAAACTCCGGGGCCCAACCCCAAATTTTGGTATTCCCTTTGGAAAAAACCCCATGAGGGTGCCCCCTTTTGGGGCTTGGTATCTTGACTGGAAAAAGAAGTGTGTGGGGATAAATTTTTATTTGGGGGGTTTCCGAAAAAACTTGAAATTTTGGGGGGTTTTTTACTTTGTAAATTAGGACGTGGGGGAAAGGTAGCTTTTTTTTTCATTGGGCTCTTCTTTAGTGTAAATGGGTGCCCGGTTTCCCAAATGCGTTTAGCCTTGCCCGAAGATCCCCTAAAATCAAAACGTTTTTTGGTTATTACGAGGACTGTCCACGAAAAAGTAACCAAATGGGCGCTTTAAGGGATGGTGGGTTTGGGGAAATGTTCGGACTCTAGGTGTTTCCCTGTATAAGTTGGCTAGGGCGGGACCCTTTTGGGGGGCCCCCTTCCCATGCCGTAGGTTTGTTTGTAGACTTGTTATTGAAAAAAAAAACAGTTGAAATTAACACAGAATTCAAAAAAAGTCCCAAAAAAAATCCCCCGGGAGGTAGAGGGGAAAATTAAGGGCCGGGTTTACTTTACGTCGTTGAACCTCGATGGTTTTTTTTGTAGGGAAATTTTTTTGGGAAGGGGGGAAGTCAATCCCAAACTGTTTGTTTTTTTGTTAAAGGAAGGGGAGGTTCCCGGTGCGGTTGAGAAGGGGCACCCGAGTGTTTAAGATTTAGCCGGGGGGGTGTTGGTCCCCCGAAGGCAGGAAAAAAAGTTTGGGAAGAAAATCCCGGGTATTTGGTTTTGGAGCATGCCCATTCCTGGGCGTGATTGGTCGAGAAGAATATTGTGTTTTTGGGTTTGGGGGAAACCATACATGTGTGTGGTTTAGGGTTGTTTTTTAACAAGTACAGAAGTTTCTTCCCTTCTCTAGGGCGTTTGGTATTTGTCGGTTTTGTATGAAAATTTTGGGGCGTTCCCACTTTGAGTGCTGATGGGTTCGATTGATTGATCATTAAAAAAGGTCCATCTTTTTAGTGTTGTAGTCACTGGTGTTGAGGGACGATCCCCTCCTTTTTTGGCGGGGGTACGATAAGTTGGGGTCGTTGGGGAGGTTTTAGGAAGATTAGAAAAAGGTTCAAAAAAAGCTGAGTGAGAAGGCCCTGTTTAACCCTTCTGGAAGTTGCTGTCATGTGTTTGGGTTTCCTGGTAACTAATTGATTTGATAGTTAGGTTTGCGTATGTTGGTGGTAAATTGAGCCCCGACCAGTGCTTTTTTTTTCGTAGTGGGAAAAGGTGGGGGTTTGAAAAATTTGTTTACAGGAATTCAGTCCCTTTTCCTTCCATCGACTTTTAGGCAGAGGTACTAAAAGTTTGCGTTGAGTTTGATTTCTGTTGGAGGTTAGCTGTGGTGCTGTGGGGAAAATATGCTCGCAGGGGTTTTGGGGAAATCTAAAATTTGCCCCTCATATTCCTTGCGTTTAAAAGGTTTCCTTGCGAGTTAAAAAGTTCTTCGGAAACATTCATTTAAAGTAAGCTTGGGTAGCTGGAGAAAAGGGGGCTTGGAGTTGAGATTTGTGAGGAGTAGACTTTGGAATCACCTTCTCTGCCAGAAATTTTGTAAGAAGTTGTGTCGTTGCGATAGCTGTGGCACGAAGAAAGGTGCCCAAATAACGTCGCTAAAATGTCCAATGTTGGGGGTTTCCGACAGATTGTAAAAAAAAGTTGGTAAAATTACCGACAATATGTAAAGTAAAAAAGGGCCAATGCAACTAATGTGACATTTATTGTGGGAACGTTTTTCCCCTCCCGGAGCTTTATAAGCCATTACAAACAATACATGGACACAGAAGGGATATAAAGGCTTCAGGGTGAGGTGTAATACTAGTGGGAACCATTTCGATGTTCACTAGTGGAGTATAGTATGTGGTAGTGACAAAAGTAATACAAAATGGGAAGCAAATTTAAATTCGTTGAGTAAAAAAGGGTATAAAAGCTATTACTTGGGTAACATAAAAAAAGGTTGGGGCAAATATAGCTGGGAAAAGGCGCTTTTTTCGGGTTTACCTCTGGCTTTGTGTAGTAAACAGGGGAGTATGTGATGGCAGGGTTTACTGTTTTTAGAGGATTCTTGCTAAGACTTCGGAAAAGGTGAAGCTGCGTTGTTTTGTTTAAATTGTATTCGAAAACAGGGTCAGTGCTGATTCGAGGACTTGCGTCTCGGAAAAATTTGTTTCTTTGATCACTAATTGGGTTTTTGAATTTATGGTGATTGAGGGAAATTTTTGGGGTTGTACACAGGCGTTGTTCGTTACGTTCCTAAAAGCGTAAATGTGTTCATTTTAGGCGGGTTTTTTCGGTTTTCTACTGTTTCACCCCACGTAAAATTTTTCACAGCCTCCAAGGGGGTTTTTTAGTGTAAACTCCTGCATTTTTACGGTTCGTGGTGCGGATTTTGCTGGTTTATCCTTTAATTGAAGTGCAGAAGCGAATGGCGACTCGGGGGTTAGCTTGTGAAATACTTTTGAGACGTTCAGTGAACTGTGTTGGGAAAATTAAACTTTGTGGGAGTGGTGTTTAGCGTGGGGAAATTTATGATTGAAGAAGAAATAAGCAGTTGGGGTGACTTCCCTCTTCACAAAAATACTACTAAAAAGCCATCGAGGTTCTACGACTTAAGCCCCAAACAGGACCCTTTAAACTCCTCTTTCCCCCCCGGAGATTTTGTTTACTTAAATTTAACTCTGTGTTAATTTTAACGTTTTTTTTCAATACCCAAACTCTACAAACAAACCCACGGGATGGGGGAAAGGGTCCCCCATAAAGGGCCCTCCTAGCCAACTTTTTCATGGAAAACCCAGAGTCCAAAACTTTGCCAACTTCCTTCAAGCGTCACTTGGTTTCGTTACGTGGATTATGTCCTCGAAATTTAACCCCCAAAACGTTTTAAATGTCGGGATCTTGGGAAAAGGGTAAACCCCATTGGGAAACCGGCGATCCATTTTTTAAAACACTAGAAGAAGGGGCCCCAAAGAAAAGCTCCCTTTTCCCCTCGAAGCCCCTCATTCACAAAGTAGACAAAAACCCCCTAAGTTTTCAAAGTTTATCAAAAAACCCCCCAAAAAAAAAAATTTTTTTTCCCCAACAATTTAAAAATTCCAGTAAAGATCCCCGGGCCCAAAAAGGGGGCTCTTTCAGGGGTTTTCCTAAGAGCTTCCCGGGTTTTTTTGTAGCCTGAGTTTCTTGACGGGGAGTGCAACATTCACCAAACTTCACGGAGTTACATTTTCCTCCTTTTTTCATAAAGGGCTGCAAGAAAAGAGCTTTTTCAGATCATTTAAAATTTTCCCCCCGCAAAATTATATTCTTCCCCAAAAGTCCAAGGGGGTTTCACTGAAAAGTTCAAAGGGACTTTCACAAGCAACCCAGAGTCGCCATCGCTTCTAGACTTTAATAAAGGAAATAAACCCGGACAAAATCCCAAACAAAACCCCGGGAAACCCGTCAATTAGGAGTTTCACTTTTACCCGTGGAGGCCGGGGACAAATTTACATAGGTTTAAACAGCTAGAAAACCCCCGCAAACCCCCCTCAGGGTTTAAAACATTTAAAGCATGTAAAAGGAAAAGATAAATTGAACAACGCTTTGTACAACACCCAAAATTTCCCCCAATCATTCTAAAGAAATTCAGGGGAACCCCAAATTTGTGATCAAAGAAACTAATTTTCCCCAGCGCAAGTGCCTTGAATCAGCAAAGATCGCTGTTTCGAATACAATTAAACAAAACAACGGCAGCTTCACCATTTCCGAAGTCTTAGCAAGAATCCTCCTGAAAACAGTAAACCCTGCCATCACATAGTCTCTCCTGTTATACTACACAAAGCACAGAGAGTGAACACTGAAACAAGCTGCCTCATTCCAGTCTATATTTGTCCAACCTATTTTTATGTTACCCAAGTAATAGCTTTTATATCCTTTTACTCATGTACGAATTAATTGCTCTACCATATTGTATTACTTTTGTCACTACCACTACTACTACTACTACTACTACCACTAGTGAACATCGAAATGGTTCCTCACTAGTATTACACCTCACTCTGAAGCCTTTATATACCTTCTGTGTCGATGTATTGTTTGTAATGGCTTGATAAAGCTCCTGGAGAGCGAAACGTTGCCACAATAAATGTCACATTAGTTGCACTTGTTTCCTTTTAATTACTAGTAACACTGTTAGTGACAACTACTGTCCTGACAAAGCTAGTAACACCAATAGTAACATCTACTGTCCTGACAACACTAGAAACATTAGCAGTGACATCTTCTGTCCTGACAAAACTATTAACACTAGTAGTGACAACTACTGTCCAGACAACACTAGCAACACTAGTAGTGACAACTATTATCCAGACAACACTAGTAGCGCCAACTACTGTTCTAACACTAGGAACACTAGTAGCCCCAACTACTGTTCTGACAACGCTAGGAACACTAGTAGTGACAAGTGTTGACCTGACAACACTAGTAACAATAGTAGTGACAATTACTATCCTGACAACACTTGTAGTGCCAACTACTGTCCTAACGTCACTACTAACACTAGTAGTAACAAATACTGTCCTGCCAATACTCGTAATACTAGTAATGACAGCTACTGTCCTGACAACACTAGTAACACTATTAGTGACAAGATCTGTCCTGACAACACTAGTAATTCTAGTAGTGACTACTACTGTCCTGATAACATTAGTAAAACTAGTAGTGACAACTGCTGTCTAGACAACACTAGTAACACTAGTAGTGACAAGTAATGGCCTGACAACACTTGGAACACTAGTAGTGACAGCTACTGTCCTGACAACACTAGTAACACTAGTAGTGACAAATACTGTCCTGACATCGCTAGTAACACTAGTAGTGACAACTACTGTCCTGACAACACTAGTAACACTAGTATTATCAGCTACTGGCCTGACAACAATAGTAACACTAGTAGTGACAACTACTGTCCTGAGAACACTAGTAACACTAGTAATGGCAACTAATGTCCTGACAACACTAGTAACTAGTAGTGACAAGTACAGTCGTGCTAGCACTCTAGTAACGCTAGTGATAGCAAATACTGTCCTGATAACACTAGTAACACTAGTAGTGAGAACTATTGTCTCCACAAGACTAGTAATACTAGTAGTGACAACTAGTGTCCTCAGAAAACTAGTAACACTAGTAGCGACAACTCCTGTCCTGCCAACACTAGTAATATTAGTAATGACAACTACTGTCCTGAAAACACTTGTTACACTAGTAGTGATAACTACTGTCCTGACAACACTAGTAACACTAATAGTGACATCTACTGTCCTGACAACACTCTAGTAACACAACAAGTGACAACTAATATCCTGCTAGCACTCTAGCAACACAACTCGTAGCAAATACTGTCCTGAAAACACTAGTAACACTTGTAGTGACAACTACTGTCCTGATAACACTAGTAGTGACAGCTACTGTCCTGACAACACTAG
Source organism: Cherax quadricarinatus (assembly GCF_026875155.1). Lineage (NCBI taxonomy): Eukaryota > Metazoa > Arthropoda > Malacostraca > Decapoda > Parastacidae > Cherax > Cherax quadricarinatus. Next base: position 2,231,793 of record NC_069426.1, read on the forward strand.
TAACACTAGTAGTGACAACTTCTGTCCTGACATCACTAGTAACACCAATAGTGACAACTTCTGTCCTGACATCAAGAAAACATAGTATAAACACTGTTCTACTACCTAGTAACACAAATTTTCAAATCTTCCTAAAACAAAATTAACAAAAGATTGTCAAAACTATTCCTGAAACACTATAAACTAAGTGACACCGCTTTTTGAAAATATAACACTAAAGGCAACTACTGGCAGACAACACTAGTAACAAAAATATTAGGACAACTACTGTCGTGACAACATAGTAACACTTGCGTGGCACTACTGCCCGGGTAGCACTCTAGTAATAAAATTGTGCCAAACTACTTTGACAACACTAGTAACACTAATGACAAACTATTGTATAGACAACACTTGTAACACATAGTGCAACTATTTCCCTCACAACACAGAACACAAGCATTGAAAAATACTGCCCCTCCCAACACTAAAAAACTGTAATACATCCTACGTCCTTTAACACTGGGACACTATACTGAAATTACTGTCCTGACAACATGGAAAACTATATGACAACTACTGCCCTCACAACAAGTAACTAGTGTGACAACTACTTCCTGACAAAATAGTAACACTTTTAGTGACAACTCTGTCCTGACATAACTACTAACATTAGTAGTGACAATTACTGCCTGTCAACACTATTAACACCGTAGTGACAACTACCCCCTTCACACCCGAAACAATATGACAGCTACTCTCCACAACAAGCAACACAGTAGTGGCCTCGCCGAAAAACTTACACTAGCAGTGACAATTTGTGTCTGAAAAACACTAGAAACAAAGTATGACAACTTGCCCTGTCAATTCCAGCAACACTAGTAGTGACAATCTGCCCTTACAACACTATAACATAGGTGACAATACGCCCGCAACACCACAACACATAGGGGAAAACGGGTTGTCCTGATAACACTAGTAACACTAGTAGTGACAACTACTGTCCGAAAACATAGAAACATAGTAGTGAAAACTCAGTCCTGACAACACAACTAACACTGTATAAAAAATACTTCCTGACGTCATAGAAATCTGTTGACAAGTACTTCCTAAAACCCAAAATTCACTAGTAGCGACAAATCGTCCTGACAACACAGCAATTTTATTTATGACAAATACGTCTTGAAACAGTACCTAGAAGACAATTTTGTCCCCAACACTATAACAATAACAGGACAACTTTCCTGCAACACTAGTAACCTTTTTGGGACGGGGTATGCCTGCAACCTAGTAACAATAGTAGCGACAACTACTGTCCTGAAACACATACACTATACTACATACTGTCCTGAAACACTAGAAGTGACAACTACCTCCTGACAACATTTTAGAAACACAGCATGACAACACTGCCAGACAACACTGCAACACTTACAGTACAACACTGTCTGACAACGCTAGTAACACTGTATTACAATATTTCCTGACAACACTTGTGATACTAGTAGTGTCATCTACTTTTCTGAAACATTAGTAAAAAGTACTGCTGCTCCCCTGACAACACTAGAAAACACAGTAGTACAACAGCCCTGACAACATAGAAACACTAGTAGGAAAATCTTCCTGGCATCATAGAAATACTATAGGACAATACTGTCCTAACAACACTAGAAACACTAGTAGGACAAATACTGTCCTAAAACACTAAAATTTTAGTAGGAAAATATTTTTCCTGAAAACACTGTAACATAGTACGACAAACTACTGCCTCTAACATAGAAACATAACATGACACCTATTTCCCTGAACAAAATTAACATAGTAGCGCAACTACTGTCCAGAAAACACTAGTAACTTATTATGACAACTACTGGCCTGACAACTCTAGTAACAAATAGTGACATCTATTTCCTGAGACACTAAAACATTAGTATGAAAATTTACTGTCCACAACATAGTAAACTAGGGGACAACTTTGTCCTGATCACTAGTAAACTAGAAGTAACTACTGCCCTACAACACTAGAACATAAGTGAAACAAGCCGACAACACAAGTAACATATATTGAAAAATACTGCCTGAATCAATATGACGCTTGTAGTGACATTACTGTCCAAACAACATATTTCAAGTATGCAAATCTGTCCTGACAACACTAGTAACACAGTACTGACAACTACTGCCTTAAAAGTAACACAGCAGTGATAGCTACTGTCCAAAAAACATAGAAAACCTAGTACGACAACTACTGCCCAACAACACTTGAAACTCTTATGACAATACTGTCGTGAAAAAGAGAAACACCAATAGTGACATCTATGTCCTACAACACTAAAAATTAGTTGACATCTTGTCTGAAAAAATTAGAAACTACATGACAACTACTGTCCTGACAACACTGAAACATATATACAACATATCCAGAGAACACTAGTAGCGCCAACTACTGTTCTGAAAACACTAAAACACTATAGGACAACTGTTGACCCGACAACACTAGTAACAATAGTAGTGACAACTACTACCGGGCACATTTGTAGGCAAACTGTCCTAATATCATACTAACACTATATAACAAATACGTCCTCCCAATTTCTCGTAATACTGAAAAGCCCTTTCTGTCCTGACAACCAGTAACATGTTGTGACAAGTTCTGCCTGAGAAACTAGTAATTAGTAGGGCAACACGTCCAAAACATAGAAAATCTATAGTGAAAATGCTTTTAGACAACAAGTAACACTAGTAGTGAAAACAAACGGGCCTAAAAACACTGGGAACTGTAGTGACAGCTACTTTCCTGACAACACTAGTCACAGAGTGACAAATCGGGTCCTGAATCGCTAGAAACACTATTGACAACTACTTCCTGACAACCCAGAGTATCAACTACGGGCCCTGAAAACAAGTAACACTAGTAGTGACAACTATGTCCTGAGAACACTAGTGACACAGTAAGGGGAATAGTCCTGAAAACTAGTAACTAGAGTGAAAAGTAAGCGGCTAGCACCTGTAACACTAGTAGCAAATACGTCCGGGTAACAAGAAACACTGTAGTGAAAACTATTGCCCCCCAAAAGACTAGTAATTTTAGGACAACTAGGCCTAATAAAACGCAACACTATAGCGACAATCCTGTCCTGCCAACACTAGTAATACTAGAAATGACAACTACTGTCCTAAAAAACAAGTTACACTAGTAGTGACAACAAATGTCCTGACAACACAGAACACTAATATGCATCACTGTCCGACAACCCCTTTAAAACCTAAAAGGACAGATTGTAATAAATTGGTAAAAAACCCGACAATATGTAAAAAAAAAATGACCAAGTGCAACTAATTGACATTTATTGTGGCAACGTTTCGCTCTCCAGGGCTTTTTCAAGCTCCTGGAGAGCAACGTTGCCCCAATAAATGTCAATTATTTTCGTTGTGTCCTTTTACTTTACACTACAAGTGACAACTAAAGTTGCTAGCACTCTAGAACACTATAGAGCAAAACTGCCTGCAACACAGTAACACTATGTGACAACTACTGCCCTGATAACACCGTATGAAGCTACTGTCCCGACAACACAAGTAACACTAGTAGTGACAACTTCTGCCTGACATCACTAGTAACACTAGTAGTGACAATACTGTCCCAACAACACAATTAACAAAAGTAGTGAAAACTACTGTCCTGACAACACTATTTTAAACCCAGTATGACACCTGCGTCCCGACAAAAATAGAAAACAGAGTGACAACTACTGTCGAAACACTATAACAACATAGTCGACAACTACTGTCCCGACAACATAGTAAAAACAGTAGTGGGAACACTCCCGGTAGCACTCTAGTCACTATTTTGCCAACTACTGTCCTTAATCATGTAAGACGCATGACAAATTTTTGTCCCGACAACACTTTAACACAAAAAATGAAACTGGGGTCCCACAACCTATAAAACAAGCAGTGACCCCTATGTCCGCCAACATAATAATATAGTAATGACACCACGTCCCACAACCAAAGGGAAAACCCAGTAGTGAAAACTACGTCCTAAAACACTATAAGACAGTGTGGAAAACAGCCTACAAAACTAAAAACTTTGTGCAACTTGCCCTCACAACACAGTACACTAGTAGTTACACCACTGCCTGCAAAAAATAGTAAAAAAAAAATTGGGACAACTACTGTCCGACATAACTACTAACACTAGTAGTGACAATTACTTCCCGACAACAAATAGTAAACCAGTAGTGACAGCTACTGCCCACAACCCCGTAACTCTAGTAGGGGCAGCTATCCCCCTTTTTCAAAACTAGCAACACTAGTTTTGGGAACAAGCCTGACAAATAGAACACTACAGGACAATTTCTTGCTGACAACACTATAACAACTAGTATGGGAACTACTACCGACAATACCAGCAACACATAGTGACAACTACTGTCCTTGCAACACTTTAACATAGTAGTGACAACACTGCCTGACAACACCACAACACTTTTGTGAGAACGGTTTAGACACTATAACATAGTAGTGACAGCTACGTCCTGACAACACTAGAAAACTGTAGTGACAACACTGCCTGAAAACAACAACATAGTATGAAAAATACTGTCCGACATCACTAGTGAAAATAGTTTTTGAAAGACTGTCCAACAAACCCCAGTAAACATGTAGGACAAAACTGTCCTGACGATAGTACCTTTAGTAGTGACAAATACTTTCCCGACAACACTTGGACACTATAGACAACTACTGTCCTGTCAACACAGAAAATAACATGCTTCACTGTCCTGAAACACTAGTAAAAATAGAGCGACAACATGTCCCGGGAAAACTTGAACATATTAGGACAAATTGTCCGACAATCTATAAAAACCAATGTGAATTACGTCTTGAGAAAAAATGAAACATTGTAGTGAATGTTCTGTCCTGACAACACTATAACACTATACTGACGCTACTTCCTGCAGCACTTAAACTAGATGACAACACTGTCCTGACAACATAGAAACAAAAATATGACAACTTCTGGCGACACACTAGAACACTAGTAGTGAAGAATACTGTCCTGAAAACACTATGCACTAGTAGTGAAGACTTCCTAACAACACTATTACACTAATAGTGAAAATACTGTCCTACAACACTAGCAACTTTAAAAAAAACGAATCCCCGTCCTGACAACATTAACACTAGTATTTTTACAATACTGTCCTGTCAACACTAAAAAACACTGCAGTGTAGCTACTGTCCTGACAACAAATAACACAGACGACAACTACTGTGCAGCAACACTAGAACACTCTTGTGACAACTACTGCCCTGAAAAACGCTAGTAACACCAATATGAATCTATTTGAGAATCTAGAAACATTGTAGTGACATCTTCTGTCTTCACAAAACTAGTAACATGTGTGACAAATATGTCCTGACAACACAAAAACCTAGTAGTGACAGCTACTATCCAGAAAAAACACTAGTAGCGAATACTTTTCTGACAACCTGGGAACACTAGTAGGGGAAAATTGTTGCCCCGAAAAAACACTAGTAACAATAAGTAGTGACAACTACTACCCTGACAACATTTTGTATGCCAACTATGCCCAAAAACACACTACTAACATAGTAGGGCAAAACTGTCCCCAATATTCTAATACTAAAAATGACGGGCTACTGTTGAAACATATTTAACACTATTATGACAAGTTCTGTCCTGACAACACTAGTAACTCAGTAGTGACAACTATGTCCTGATAACATTGTAAACTAGTAGTGAAAACATCTGTCTTCAACAAAAAACATAGAGTGACAACGTCTGACAACACTATAACACTAGATGAAAACTACTGTCCGTAAACGCAAGAAAACACATGTGACGACTACTTTTGACAACACTAGTAACATGTGTGAAATTAGGTTCTACAACCACTAATGACACTAGTAGTGACTTAAACTGTTAACAGCACAGAAACTCGTAGTGACAATACTGCCCCAGAAATGTTAGAAACACTATTTGTGGAATTCTTGCTGAAAACATTTAGTAACATAGTAATGGCAACTCTGTCCTACAACACTAGTAAATATAGTGAGAACTTCTCCCCTAAAACACTAGTAACAAGAGGGACAACTTTGTCCGACGACACTTTTTAAACTAGTAGTGACAATTACTGTCCGAAACACAAGCAACATAGTAGTGAAAACTACTTTGACCACACTGTAACACTAGTGGGAAACACCTCTTTTCTACAAAAAATAGTAACATAGTTGACAATACTGTCCCGACAACACTCTATAAAATGTTGTTACAACGACTCTCCTTCAGCACTCTAGTGACACATAGTTGCAACTACTGTCCTGACAACACTCTTAAAACACTATAGGCAATACTCTCTGTTAGAAAACCCCTAGAAACACTATGGGGGCAACTACTGGCCTGAAACCCCTAGCTAAGACTTAAAAGAAACAGAGAGATGAAAAGACTTGCAACAAGACTTCCCAACTAAGAGGATGTCCTACGGGGAGAGGTTAAGTGAAATCGACTTGACGACACTGGGGACAGGAGAGATAGGGGACATGATAACGACATTCAAAATACTGGAGGAATTGAAAAGGTAACAAAGACAGGATGTTCCTGAGATGGGCACAGTTGGAAGCTGAAGCAGATGAATCACAGGGATGTTAGGGGAAATATTTTTTTCGCCACAGATAGTCAGGAAATGAAATAATTTCGGAAGGGATGTAGTGGAGGGGAGGTCCATCATCTTTAAGCGAGGGATGTAAACTCACGGTTTAGGGAGAGTGACTCAACTAGGGGAGTACTCACACAAAACACACCACACACACACCACACGCACACACGCCCACACACGCACACACAACACACACAACACCCCGCACACACACACACACCACGCACACACACACACCAACACTCATACAACACCATACACACACACACCACACACACACACACAACCACACCACACACACACACAACCCCACACACACACACACCACACTCATAACACACACATAACACAACACCCAAAACCACACACACACACACACACAACACCCACACACCACACACACACACACACACACACACAAACAGGGAATTAGGTGAGTACCCACACGCACAAACCAGGAGCCGTGCAGACCCTTGCAACCCAAAAATAGGTGAGTACACACTCTCTTTTCTCGCCTCTCCCTTTCCCCAAACTATCCGCTCCCCTTTTCCCCTTTCCAATTTTTCCTCTGCCGCCTTCTATTTATCTTCACCTTGCCTAAATTTTTCATAACCTCGGCATCCGCCCCACCTTCCAGATCACGACACCAAAAAATTTTTCCCGCCTAGCTTCTCTTAGACCTTTCTTTATTGTTTTTTCCAGTTATCTATTGTTTTAAATTCCCCTTTTTTTTTTTGTTACCTGTTTATTGCCTTTTTTTTTAGGTAATTTGATGTTTTATTGTACGTAATTTTTTTTTGTTTCGTGAAATGTGATATGGTATATGATGATTAAAACATAAGAAAGAAGGAACACTGCAACAGGGTACTGGCCCCGCAGGCAGGTCCATTTCCCCCGGGCTGAAGCCAATGCACCAAACCCGCCAGGTCAGGTCACATTCACTTAAGGAAGGGAAACGGCAACTGCCATTGCACAAGCAATCAGGCCCCAACTCAACCCCACCCCCAACCCACTCATGTATTTTTTTTTAACCCATTTTTAAAAAACTACAAAACTTTTACCATTATAACTGTACTCGGGAGTTTGTTCCCCTCATCCACAAACCCATTACCAAACAGTGCTTTCTTATATACTTCCTGCATCTGAATTTTTCCATCTTAAAACCTTGCTGCGATTTTCCCGTCTAGGGGTAGACATTTTCAGCACGTTTTTAAATCCCCTTTATTTTTTCCTGTCTTCCATTTTACACCCCAGTCATAACCTTCCTAACTCTACGCTTTCTAGAGGTGCAGATTCAGGGGGTCAGTCTATCCTCATAGGGGATTTCTGATACATGGATCAACTTTGCCCTCTCCTTTGTACGTTTTTCCAAAACCCCTTTTTTCCATTTTGTAAACGGGACCAAAACTGTCAGCTATCTAAAGAGGCCCAAAAAACATAATAAAAGTTTAAAAACAACCTGAGGACTCCTATTTTTTATGCTTCTTTATAAGAACCAAGGATTCTGTTAGTTTTATTGCGAACACTTTGCCGTTTTTTGGTTTCAGATTACGTTAAACATTTTGATTTCTCCCCCTTTATCACACTCTTGGTGCCTATTTGTCGCCATGCCTCTACCAGGAAAAAAATTTCCTATTCCCTGTGCCTTAGTTTCCTCAAAAATCTTGATGTTTGAATCTATCGAAAGCCCCTTTCGAAGTCCCTATAACAATTCATATTCAATACCATGATTACTCCCCAAAAACCTTTGTGAAAGTTGTAAATTCGTAGGACAGGAACGCCCCTTAGTAAAAAAATGTGTTAAGATTCATTAATCATTTATGCCTTTAAGATGGCTGCAGATTGCTTCGGCATTATTGATTCCCTAAATTTTCCCCAGGACGTAAGGCTTATTGGTCTATAGTTCAAGCTAGGACCTGGCACCCGCCTTGGGAAATAGATATTACATTAGCCCTTTTTCCCCATGTCTGGGACTAGCCCTTTGTAGTGATGTTTGAAAAGATTTGCCAAGGTTTGCAAAATTTTCTTTTCATTCCTTTAAAACCCCTTGGAAACGTATCAGGGGCCCGGAGATTTTTTAGGTTTTAATTTCTCTATTTGTCTGAGGGCCAGTATTGTTTTTAGTCCTGTTCATCTTTAATTATTTTTTTCTGGAATTTCGTAGATCCCCTGAGTAAAAATGGGGGGAATAAATATTGAAAATTTTACACATTTCATCATATCCTGGTGTGGATGGTTGAGCGGAAATATTCAGGTTTTGGATGGGGTAGAGCAGGATCATATCCATGGTGGGATGGGAAGCAGGTCAATCCATGGGGTGGATGGGAGAGCAGGATCATATCCATGGGGTGGATTGGGAGCACAAGAACCCCCGAGTGTTCAAGAGGAATTTTTAAAATAAGATACCCGCTCAAAGTTTTGGGTCCCGGGCTCGAGCGAGTCACCCGGGGGATTACCACACTAGATTTCAGGTATCCCGACCATACCCAAAAAATCTCTATATTCTCAGTAAATGAAAAACAAGTAGTGTTGAAGAGAGCGAACATAAGGCTTTCTGTGACTTTACATTTGATCTCGTCTGTTCTGCCAAACGTTTGAAGTACATGAAATTTTGGTTAAACCGGTTACTTAACCCGGGAAGATTTATGTTAGGTGGCCCGGGTTGGGGAAAGCTCAAATATTTCTCTACCCTGATTCCTACTTACAGCGGATTTTTCAATGACCATTTTCTAAGGGTCATTGTGTGATGTGCTTTCAGTGATTATCTAGAGTCAGTGATAATCGTACAAACAAGCTTATTGTTATAAGTTAACGAAAGTGTTATTATGATGGTAAACAGTTCAGCTTGGAGTGAAGAAAAATAGGAGAAGAGATAGTAAAATAGTAGATAATTGAGTAAGAGAGACAGAGAGAGAGTGAGTTGGGAAATGGGAACGTGGAGGACAGGAAGAGATACATAGGAAAGGGAGAGAGAAAGGGCTTGCTGAAATCCGAAGTAGAGTGAGGTGGAGGTCCATCCGGTGGTAACTCTACAGTGTGGTGGGTTATATAGAGGAGACACAAGCCTGGTAAATGACAGTACTGCTGACCTACATAGTCCTCCCCCAAACACACACACACACACACACACACACACACACACACACACACACACACACAAAGGAGCTCAAAAAGAGGAGAGAAGTGATTTACTTTACTCGTCTAAACTTACGAGAGACCTAATTATGGGGCTAAAAGTCCCATAAATACACGTAACAGCCCTAATCATCGTAGAGAGCAAAGTGTTAATTCATAAAGAATGCAAGGCTAGTGGTTCATTTAGGCCTGCAAGCAGGCCAAAAAATTACCAAATGATTATAGGAGAAATATCAAGCATAAAGTATCATATGATGGGTGGGAAGGTTGGCCCTTCTTTACCAAATAGAGTTTAATCAAATAAAAATAAAGATGGGGGAAGTGAATACTTTATTCCCCACTAATACACTTCATTAGTAATTATCGCCGTAATACACTTTGTTAAAGAGAAACGGGATCTAATATTGAGATAATTAGGGGTGATACATGATAACTGTGAAAGGGGAATGCAATTAGCTACCGAAACCAAATATATGTGTACAGATACATCATAAAAGTTCATAGTAGATTACTCCTAGGAGATCACTCAGACTCATAGCCCCCACAGGTCCCAGGATTTCACATAGGGCTTCAACCCTCCCTGACATAATCTGGTCACTTAATCCTCACAAAGAACCCCCAGCTCTGCACCCGGCCAGGGTCTTTCCCAAAGGCCTTCTCTTAGCTGTTTTGCTGAAGTTATAACATTCTTCCCCCCCTCTCCTCCACAACGTATGGCTAGAGGTCAGCTCCCATGAGAATATTCACTACAGTCCGTTAATAGAACCAGGGTGTGAAGATTAGTAGCCAACACTCCTGCCCTCCCAAGCTGACAAAGACAGGATGCCCGGCCTCAAAGAATCATAACTGCTCTCCCGTTTCTCACAAACAAGATATCATAAGAGGGCAGAAGAAAATGCAGAAGTAAGTAAAAGAGCGAGGAATGACTAAGTATGTGTACGAAGGGAAGCCGAGAAATAATTTGAAATGACGTGAAGGAAAAGGGTAAACGTGAATCAAACCTGCTTCAACGTCTCATAAGAAGGAAAAGTTCTATACTGGAGCTAGTAATAAGACGGAAATTGGAAAAAGAACTCTTAACATGTGACAGAGATACGTAGGAAGCAAAACAGAAAAGTAAAACAATATATATTCACAGAGGATAAAGAAATGGTTCCTCGGAACGCGAGACTTCTGGCCCCCTTTAGGTTGAATATTAAAATGATATAATATACCGACAGGTTGTTAGGTAAGATACATATGCAACAGTTAGGTATCTTCATTCTGAAGCGTTTCGCCTACACAGTAGGCTTCTTCAGTCGAGTACAGAAAAATTGATAGAAGCAGAAGAGACGTGAAGACGATGTAATTAGTCCATCACCCTTGAAGTTTTGAGGTGGTCAGTCCCTCAGTCTGGAGAAGAGCATCGTTCCATAGTCTGAAACAATATGGAGTTGAAGTGACAGGATGGAACCTTGTATACCGCCAGGAGGTGAGAAGAAGGCAGAGAGAAATGAAAGTAAGCATCACTTGGAAAATCACCAGGATAGCAAATCAACTGTGTGACTTCAGCAGCCTATATGAAGCTAGCAAATCTTAGAAAAGCTTTCAATAAAGAATACTTTAAGATTCTGGACACAACATGTAATAGCCATCATAGAATATGACACCCCAATATCGATTCCCCACCTGATCACACATGTTCCGAATATTGAAAATTTTCAAAATTTATGTATTGAAATTAGTGCTCGAAACAAGGGATATGCAGTGTGAGAAGCATTTAGGGTACTTAAAGAAATCGATAGGAAAAAAAATATTAACATGGTATTCCTAATGTGAGGATCAGGAAGGAGACATAGATGAAATCTAGAAAAAATACATGACTCATAGAAATGTTAGGAATTGCGGAAGAGAACTGGAATAAACTAGATGCAGAAATGGTAGACACAAATTACATACACAGTCTTAACACTGGTTATGATAAAACTCAAAGAACTAGAAAATCAGCGATCGATGACTCTTAAAAGCGGAGCTACAAACAAAGACTCGACCTAAACAAACACAAATAAGTGATTATAAGTTGTTAGGTAAGACACATATGCAACAGTTAGGTATCTTTATTGTGAAACGTTTCGCCTACACAGTAGGCTTCTTCAGTCAAGTACAGAAAAGTTGATAGAAGCAGAAGATACTTGAAGACGATGTAATCAGTCCATCACCCTTAAAGTTTTGAGGTGGTCAGTCCCTCAGTCTGGAGAAGAGCATTGTTCCATAGTATGAAACAATATGAAACAATATGTTCAATCTGTCAGACACTGCAACACAAGGGTATCTTGGTACAGACCTGCAATCAACTTCGACAACTTCCACTAGTGAGAGGGGCTGGATTTGAGAGGGACCTGACCTCTCAACATCTGAGTTCTTACCTCTCCTAGTGGCCTACGTCTCACCTCTTGGCGCTATAAAAAGCTCCATCCTGTCACTTCTTCTCCATATTGTTTCATACTATGGAACAATGCTCTTCTCCAGACTGAGGGACTGACCACCTCAAAACTTTAAGGGTGATGGACTGATTACATCGTCTTCAAGTATCTTCTGCTTCTATCAACTTTTCTGTACTTGACTGAAGAAGCCTACTGTGTAGGCGAAACGTTTCACAATAAAGATACCTAACTGTTGCATATGTGTCTTACCTAACAACCTGTCGGTATTTTATACCATTTTAATGATTATAAGTTAGTGAGTGCGAACAAAACACGTAAGAAAGGAGGAACACTGCTATCTTCACCCAAACTATACACCCAGGCATAATAGAGGCTCTCTTTGTATTGCAACGCATTATTGTAAATACATAATCTCAATGCACTATTTGGAAAGACATAAATAAATAAATAAATAAATAAATAAATAAATAAATAAGGCAAACTCAGGGTTCCTCCGCTCAGTGTTAAGAACATAATAACATAAGAAATAAGGAACACTGCAACAGGCCTACTGGCCCATGCAAGGCAGGTTCAAGTCTCCTACCGGCTTAAGCCAATGCCCCAACCTAGTCAGGTCAGGTCACATTCACTTAAGGAAAGAACACGGCAACTGACCTAGTAGCACAAGGTAATCGCACCCACCCACATCCACTCATGTATTTGTCTAACATATTTTTAAAACTACACAACGTTTTAGCCTCTATAACTGTACTCGGGAGTTTGTTCCACTCATCCACAACTCTATTACCAAACCAGTGCTTTCCTGTATCTTTCCTGAATCTGAATGTTTCCACCTTAAAACCATTGCTGCGAGGCTACATATTTTCAGCATACTATTTACATCCCCTCTATTTATTCCTGTCTTCCATTTATACACCTCAATCATATCCTCCCTAATTCTGCGCCTTTCTAGAGAGTGCAGATTCAGGGCCCTCAGTCTATCCTCACAGGGAAAATTTCTGATACATTGGATCAACGTTGTCATCCTCCTTTGTACGTTTTCCCGAGCATTTATATCCATTCTGTAATATAGGGACCAAAACTGTGAAGCATAATCTAAATGAGGCCTAACCAAGGATATACAGAGTTGAAGAACAACCTGAGGACTCCTATTATTTATGCTTCTTGATATGAAGCCAAGGATTCTATTAGTTTTATTGCGAACACTCATGCACTGTTGTCTTGGTTTCAGATTACTGCTAACCAGAACTCCTAAATCTTTCTCGCTATTCATAATATTAAGATCTACATTATTTAGTTTATGTGTGACATGGTTATTTTTCTGTCCAATATTTAGAACTTTGCATTTGTCTATATTAAACTGCATCAGCCGCTTCTCTGACCACTGCACCAATCTATTCAAGTCTTCCTGGAGTGCTCTAATGTCCTCGTCAGAATGAATTCAACAGCCTATTTTGGTGTCATAAGCAATCTTGCTTATGTCGCTCTATAGGCCCTCATCTATGTCGTTTATGTAGACTGTGAGCAACAGGGGGCCCAACACAGACCCCTGTGGAACACCGCTCGCGACGCTTCCCCACTCTGATTTCTCCCCATTTATGCAAACTCTCTTACTGCCTATTTGTCAACCATGCCTCTGTCCAGGAAAAAAAATTCTCCTCCTATTCCATTTGCCTTAATTTTCCTCAATAGTTGATTCGTTGATTAATTTATGCTTTTCAAGGTGGCTACAAATTGCCTCGGCAGTTACTGATTCCATAAATTTTCCCACTATGGAGGTCAGGCTTATTGGTCTATAGCTCGAAGCTAAGGACCTGTTACCTGCTTTGAAAATAGGTATCACATTTGCCATTTTCTACTTATCTGGCACCATGCCAGTTTGTAGTGATATGTTGAAAAGATTAGCCAAAGGTTTGCTAAGCTCCTCTTTACATTCCTTTAGAACCCTTGGGTACAGTTCATCAGGGCCTGGGAATTTGTTAGGTTTTAATTTATCTATTTGCCTAAGGACCATGTCATTTGTGACGCTAATCGTGCATAGTTTATTATCGTCCTGTTCTACATAATTTATTATTTTTGGAATATCACTAGTATCTTCCTGTGTAAAAACTGAGAGGAAGTATGTGTTAAAAATTCTTCACATTTCCTTATCATTGTCCGTGAGCTGACCCTAGTAACTTTTGAGTGGGCCTATCTTGTCCCTCATCTTATTCGGTATACCTGAAAGAATCCTTTTGGGTTGGTCTTTGATTCTCTTGCAACTTTAACCTCATAATCTCTTTTTGCTTTTCTTATTCCATTTTTTATTTCTCTCTTTAACTGAATATATTGATTTCTTAATTGACCCTCTCCTCTTCTGATTTGCCTATATATGCCTCTCTTTTGACCAATGAGATGTTTTAATCTATTGTTCGTCCATTTAGGATAATTTTTGTTTCATCTGATTTCTCTATTTGGAACATAAGTTGTCTGAGCAGCTAGAACTATGTCCTGGAAAACGTCATATCGGCAGTCATCACCACCTACCTGACCCATAGTCAGGTCACTCTAGTTCAGTCCACCCAAGTAATTTTTCAGTCCTATGAAATCAGCCAAGCGGAAGTCAGGGACAGAGACTTGATTGCCATTATTTGAGGAATTCCATGATATATTAAAACTGAGTGATTTGTAATCACTTTCCCCAAGCTCATCATTAGCCTCAAGATTATTAATTAGCATTTCCCTGCTGGCAAGAACCAAGTCAAGCAGGTTATTTCATCTAGTTGGTTTTGTCACAAACTGTTTTAAAAAACAATCCTGAATCATATCAAGAAAGTCACTTGACTCTAAATTTCCTTTCAAATTGGTCCAGTCAATCTGTCTACAGTAGAAATCTCCCATTAGCACAACATTTTCGTATGTAGATGCCTTACGAATTTCCTCCCATAGAAGTTTACTGCACTCCCTATCAAGATTTGGGGCCCTGTAAATCACAACCATAATTAGTTTTTCTCGGCCCTCGAGAAACTGTAACCAAACTGATTCAGTGGCTGACGCTTCTAATTTTATATTTTGTCTAACACAACAATTTAAATTGTCTCTGACATATATTGCTACTCCACCACCCTTCCTGTTAACCCTGTCATTATGGAATAATTTATAGCCTTGAATGTGGTTATAAGAAGCCATCTCGATAAGCATAGCTTGATTAATGATACTCAGCATGGATTCACAAGAGGCCGGTCTTGTATAACTAATTTATTAACTTTCTTCAGTAAAGCTTTTGAGGCTGTTGACCACGATAAAGAATTTGATATTGTTTACTTAGATTTTAGTAAGGCATTTGATAGAGTTCCGCACCAAAGACTGTTGAAGAAAGTAGCAGCTCATGGCATTGGGGGAAGGGTGCTCTCGTGGATCGAATCATGGCTCACAGACAGGAAGCAAAGAGTGTCCATAAATGGGGTTAAATCCGAGTGGGGATCAGTAACAAGTGGCGTTCCACAGGGATCAGTCTTGGGCCCGTTGTTGTTTATAATATATATCAATGATCTTGATGAGGGAATTACTAGTGATATGAGCAAATTCGCCGATGACACGAAGGTAGGTAGGATAATTGATTCAAACGTTGATGTTAGGGAACTTCAGGAGGATTTAGACAAACTCTACTCTTGGTCAGAAAAGTGGCAGATGCAGTTCAATGTAGATAAATGCAAGGTTCTGAAGCTCGGGAGTGTCCATAACCCTAGCACTTATAAGTTAAATAATGTAGAACTTAGCCATACAGATTGCGAAAAGGACTTGGGGGTTATGGTAAGCAGCAACCTTAAACCAAGACAGCAATGCCTAAGCGTACGTAATAAGGCAAATAGATTACTGGGATTTATATCAAGAAGTGTAAGCAACAGAAGTCCAGAGGTCATACTGCAGCTTTATACATCATTAGTAAGGCCTCACCTAGATTATGCAGCTCAATTCTGGTCTCCATACTACAGAATGGACATAAATTCGTTAGAAAACATTCAGCGTAGGATGACTAAATTAATACATAGCATTAGAAAACTTCCTTATGAAGAAAGATTGAAGACTCTTAAGTTACATTCACTTGTTAGACGAAGAATGAGGGGAGACCTGATCGAGGTGTATAAGTGGAAGATAGGTATTAATAAAGGGGATATTAATAAGGTCTTGAGAATATCTCTCCAAGAGAGAACCCGCAGTAATGGATTTAAATTAGATAAGTTTAGATTTAGAAAGGGCATAGGAAAGTATTGGTTTGGAAATAGGGTAGTTGACGAGTGGAACAGTCTACCTAGTTGGGTTATTGAGGCTAGGACTTTGGGTAGTTTCAAATTTAGGTTGGATAAGTACATGAGTGGGAGGGGTTGGATTTGAGAGGGACTTGCACATCGGAGCTTGTTTCTTGGGTGGCATTGAAAATTGGGTTGGTCAAATGTTTGTTAGTGGGATGAATTGTAAAGGACCTGCCTAGTATGGGCCAACAGGCCTGCTGCAGTGTTCCTCCTTTCTTATGTTCTTATGTGATATTCAGAAGGCATCTCTCTATCTTTCAGATTGAGCCAGGTCTCTGTTATAGCAATAATGTCTATGTTTCCTGCACTTGCAATTATTCTTAGCTCATCTATCTTATTTCTTACACTTCTGCTATTAGTATAGTAAACCTTAAAGGAGCTAGTCTCATGCTGCCCTCTGATGTCTCCCTTTGTTTACTGACCTGATCTATTGTCTTTATTTATAACTTCATGATGAATGTCTTTTATACATTTACTGTTTTCAACCCTAGTGTTGCAACATGACTGTTTCCCCCACACTCACCCATACCTCTATCTTCTATCAGTTTAAAATCATAGGCATTTCAATAATGGCCATCTCAATTGAGTTTGCAAGTGCTACCACCCCAGCCCCAGAGAGATGTACCCCATCCATTGCATGCATATCATGTTTGCCATAAAAGTTGTTCCAGTTGTCAATGAATGGGATTGCAAGTTCCTTGCAGCATCTGTCTAGCCAGCAATTTACACCAAATTGCCCTAAACGACCATTCATTGCCCACCCGCCTTCTAGGCAAGATGCTACATATGATTGGGACCCCTCCCTTAGACTTAAATCTACAGCTGACCTGTACTTATCTAGCAACTCTTCTCTCCTACCCTTCCCAATATCATTTTCACCAGCACTGAGACAGATAATAGGCTTGTTCCCATTACCTAACATGATATTATCCAACCTACTGACTATGTCACTAACACCAGCTCCAGGGAAGCACACTCTATCTCTTACCTTCTTATTCCTATTACAGAAAACACCGTCCATGTATCTTATCCGTGAGTCACCAACCACAAGGATTCGCTTACCTCTGTTTGCAGGGGAAGTAGTACCTTTTCCTTCACTGGCCACTGAAGTACACTCATCCTGAAGAACAAAGAAGCGATTTCCTACCTTCAAATCTTTTCTCTTACTTTCCTTATTTTGATGCTCTTCCCATTACTGGGAACCACTTGCCACTTGTAGCAGGTGCTGGACTGCACCTCACTGCTGGTAGCCGTTACTACCTTCCCTCCTACAGCCTCCTCGCAGCGAGTGACAGACTGCACATCGCTGCTGGTAGCCTCATTCCCCTCCACCATTCCAGCCACCTCGCACTCACTCCCAAACCATTGAGGTGAACTCTCCAACCTCAAATTTTGAAACACTGCAAAAGCAAGCCATGCTTTGTAACCATCCACACTGTTTAACAGTATTAGTGAAATTTCGCTGTGGTTGTTTCGCCTTTAGGTTGCTGTGTATATATATTATAGAGATGGGTTTAATTGAACATTATGTATATTAATGCTGAAGCCAAAGAGTGACAGTGTCTCACTTTAATTCGCTCTTGCTTGCTGTTGCTCTCCCTCTCTCTCCTCTCTCTCTCTCTCTCTCTCTCTCTCTCTCTCTCTCTCTCTCTCTCTCTCTCTCTCTCTCTCTCTCTCTCTCTCTCTCTCTCTCTCTCTTTACACAGGGTTTGACAAGGTTAAGGATCCCTAGCTTTATTGACAAGCTATTTACAGGTTAAGGATTCCTAACTTTATTGGCAAGCTAAGAGCTGTTACCTACATCAGCTCATTTGAAAGCATTTTTATTGTTATGAGACATACAAGTAGAGAACAAGATGAAATTGGAGCCATCTGTGGGCCAGCATTTTCATTTGATCAACTGACTTTATCTCGCTGACATCATTATGCTGTACGAATGTGTTCCATACTCGAGTCATCCTGGGTATATATGATCTCAGATGGAGTGATGTTCTGGAGAAGGGTACAGCCAGAGTGAAGTTGCTGCTTTCTGCCCGTCTTGTGGCATAAAAGCTTGTTTCACGCTGTCCTCGAAGTGGATCCAAGTGTGGTACTTTGACAATATTGGCCTTGTACATAACAGTAAGGCCACCCACATCCCTCCTGTGTTGAAGGCTCTGCTGAAATGACAGATCTGTCCAGGATAGGTCCAGGCGAGAGATGAGACGTCTTGCTCTGTTCTCTACTTTGTCAAGCAGTCGCAGATGAGAGGGGGGGGGGGCAGGCAAACCAATAAAGTAGAGCATACTCAAGGTGTGAGCGTACTTGTGCCTCGTACAGAATCTTGCAACCCCTGCTGTCAAGTAGATGCGAGATACGGCGAAGTGCTGTAAACTTCCTGGCTGCCTTGTTTACAAGATTTACAACATGGTTCTTCATGGTTAGCTTGGAGTCAAATTTCACCCCAAGGATATCAACTTCTTCTCCAGGTGCCAACACCCTCCCATTCATCCTTACTACTGCACCAGCATTACCATCATGGTGCCTAGAGACGATCATCATTTGCGTTTTCTCAGGTGCAAATGTTACTTGCCATCTATTTCCCCAAGCTGATATAGCTCTCAGCTGGTGATTGATGTAGCTTAGAGCAGTTGGCATTTCTTCTCTTGGAAAGTGAATGTCAGTGTACAGTCATCTGCATATGCATGTGATTCTGGGATGAGATGAAGGTCGTTGAAGTAGACATTCCATAACAATGGTCCCAGCACGCTTCCTTGTGGAACACTTGCCCCAATAGGATGTCTTGCTGATTCCGTTCCATTGAGAACTACACTTAGAGATCTACCATGAAGGTAATCACTGAGGAGACATAGCGTAGAGCCTG
>NC_069426.1:2253670-2274485 GCF_026875155.1 Cherax quadricarinatus
TATATAATATATATATATATATATATATATATAGGGAAGTACCACCTCTATAGCTGGATGGGGACCCTCATCCTCAGAGAAGACAATAAACGTACCTCAGGGAAAACTCAAGGTTCTCCCCGGAGCTGTTTGAATATTTTCTTCTCCTACCACCCCCTATATATTTTATATTCTATGTGAACATTTATTAATAAACAGAATACATTTACAGAAAAAACAAACATGAATACAATGGCACAATATATCAAAGATCATGAATTTCCTCCAGCTCCTCCGAGGCTGGGCGTGAGCCAAGTATGCAGCAAGCATTTCCCCTCTGGATGGCTATGCTGAGGCGCTGGAACATGAAAGTGGCTACCCTTGGGTTCCTGGTGGTGTCGATGAGTCTGGAACCCAATTCTTTAAGGAAACGTGTGGCATTTTTTCCCCATGATCGCAAGGTCTCTGATCCCACTGGGACAAATTGATACTGTTGGCTTATGTCCCTGTACTTGCTGATCTTGTACTCCTCCCTGTGGTCAGCAGCTCCTCCCTGTCGCCCCACACTGTGATGGATATAGGTGTCAGCCAGTGTGGACACACAGGTATAGTCCCATGCTAAGAGCTTGCCATTCTTCGAAGGATAGATGGTGATCCCGTCGGGGAGGTTTGCTGTGTTGTGGGTATTGTTGGCTGCTAGTGATCAGGGCTCCCTCTCGGCTGGGTATCCAGCTGTAGCAAGGGTTCTTTTGATGATGCAGTTGACCTCATTGTGTCTTGCATGCCAGCCCTTGGTTTTGGAACAGTTAAGACCATGTAGACCGTATTGGTCTGCTTGCGCTTCGCCGCAAATACACGTATATTCTGTGTGAATTGGGGCAGCAAGGCGCAGAGCCACTGCAATACGGAGGGTCTTAGGGTCGAGTCGCGTTCCCATTGCCGATATGGGAACTGTTTGGAGGAAGTCCCCGGAGTGAGGTGTGCTCACAGCCTGGAGACGGGCAATCTCCCTATCTGATGTTGCAGCCCTGAGCATGTTGGCAAGCACCTTTTCAGCTATCGGGCCATCCCAGCTTGACTGTTTGTGAGCCAATGCTGCACTAGGGTTTGGTGCTGGAGCAGCAAGAGTCTCCCATTCAGTGTTGGCACTGGCATAGCTAGGGTCTTCTATTCCCGCTGAGTCGCTGAGGGTATCAGGAAGAATTTGTCTTATCAACTCGTTTGATGCTATGGAAGAGGATAGGAAAATTGGTAGAGCAATCTGGGAGGATCTGCGTACTCCTAGCCCTCCAAGCCTGACCGGAAGTGAGGCTTGCAAGCACTGTCCATCTTCAAGGGAAAGATTCAATACACTCTCTAGCATGGCCTTCAGGAGAGAGTCATATTCCTTGAGTTTTGGACTGCTGAAGGCTGGAGAGCATCTCAGAAAATAGGTAAGTTTTGGGGTTGACAGGCACCTGGTGAGTAGGTAGAAGGCATCGTGTGTGTCAATGTATATATATATATATATATATATATATATATATATATATATTGTGTGTGTGTGTGTGTGTGTGTGTGTGTGTGTGTGTGTGTGTGTGTGTGTGTGTGTGTGTGTGTGTGTGTGTGTGTGTGTGTGTGTGTGTGTACTCACCTAGTTGTACTCACCTAGTTGAGGTTGCGGGGGTCGAGTCCGAGCTCCTGGCCCCGCCTCTTCACTGATCGCTTCTAGGTCACTCTCCCTGAACCGTGAGCTTTATTATACCTCTGCTTAAAGCTATGTATGGATCCTGCCTCCACTACATCGCTTCCGAAACTATTCCACTTACTGACTACTATGTGGCTGAAGAAATACTTCCTAACATCCCTGTGATTCATCTGTGTCTTCAACTTCCAAGTGTGTCCCCTTGTTACTGTGTCCAATCTCTGGAACATCCTGTCTTTGTCCACCTTGTCAATTCCTCTCAGTATTTTATATGTCGTTATCATGTCCCCCCCTATCTCTCCTGTCCTCCAGTGTCGTCAGGTTGATTTCCCTTAATCTCTCCTAGTAGGACATACCTTTTAGCTCTGGGACTAGTCTTGTTGTTGTTGTGTGTGTGTGTGTGTGTACTCACCTATTTGTACTCACCTATTTGTGGTTGCAGGGGTCGAGTCTTAGCTCCTGGCCCCGCCTCTTCACCGGTTGCTACTGGGCCCTCTCTCTCCCCGCTCCATGAGCTTTATCAAACCTCGTCTTAAAACTGTGTATGGTTCCTGTCTCCACTACGTCATTTTCTAGGCTATTCCACTGCCTTACAACTCTATGACTGAAGAAATACTTCCTAATATCTCTCTGACTCATTTGTGTCTTCAACTTCCAATTGTGGCCTCTTGTTTCTGTGTCCCCTCCCTGGAACATCCTGTCTTTGTCCACCTTGTCTATTCCACGCAGTATTTTATATGTCGTTATCATGTCTCCCCTGACCCTCCTGTCCTCCAGTGTCGTCAGGCCGATTTCCCTTAATCTTTCTTCATAGGACATTACCCTTAGCTCTGGAACTAACCTTGTCGCAAACCTTTGTACTTTCTCTAGTTTCTTGACGTGCTTTATCAAGTGCGGGTTCCAAACAGGTGCTGCATACTCCAGTATGGGCCTGACATACACTGTGTACAGTGTCTTGAACGATTCCTTACTAAGGTATCGGAATGCTGTTCTCAGGTTTGCCAGGCGCCCATATGCTGCAGCAGTCATCTGATTGATGTGTGCTTCCGGAGACATGCTCGGTGTTATACTCACCCCAAGATCTTTCTCCTTGAGTGAGGTTTTCAGTCTTTGGCCACCTAGCCTATACTCAGTCTGTGGTCTTCTGTGCCCTTCTCCTATCTTCATGACTTTGCATTTGGCAGGATTAAATTCGAGAAGCCATTTGCTGGACCAGGTGTCCAGTCTGTCCAGGTCTCTTTGAAGTCCTGCCTGGTTCTCATCAGATTTAATTCTCCTCATTAACTTCACATCGTCTGCAAACAGGGACACTTCTGAATCTAACCCTTCCATCAAGTCGTTCACATATACCAAAAATAGCACTGGTCCTAGGACCGACCCCTGTGGGACCCCGCTCGTCACAGGTGCCCACTGTGATACATCATTACTTACCATGACTCGTTGTTGCCTCCCTGTCAGGTATTCTCTGATCCATTGCAGTGCCCTTCCTGTTATATGCGCCTGATGCTCTAGCTTCTGCACTAATCTCTTGTGAGGAACTGTGTCAAAGGCCTTCTTGCAGTCCAAGAAGATGCAATCAACCCACCCCTCTCTCTCGTGTCTTACTTCCGTTATTTTATCATAAAACTCCAGAAGGTTTGTGACAAAGGATTTGCCTTCCATGAATCCGTGCTGGTTGGCATTTATACTCTTGTTCCATTCCAGGTGCTCCACCACTCTCCTCCTGATAATCTTCTCCATAACTTTGCATACTATACACGTCAATGACACAGGTCTATAGTTTAGTCCCTCTTTTCTGTCTCCTTTTTTAAAAATGGGAACTATATTTGCCGTCTTCCATACCTCAGGTAGTTGCCCAGTTTCCAGGGATGTGTTGAAGATTGTGGTAAGTGGCACGCACAACATATCTGCTCACTCTCTAAGGACCCACGGGGAGATGTTGTCCGGTCCCATTGCCTTTGAGGTATCGATGTCCCTTAGCAGTTTCTTCACCTCCTCCTCATCTGTATGTATGTCGTCCAACACTTGTTGGTGTATTCCTTGCTGGTGTCCCCATCTGATCTGTCCCCCTAGAGTCCTTCCTGTCTCTACTGTAAATACTTCCTTAAATCTCGTGTTGAGCTCCTCACATACCTCTTGATCGTTTCTTGTGAGTTCTCCACCTTCTTTCCTCAGCCTTATCACCTGGTCCTTGACTGTTGTCTTCCTCCTAATGTGGCTATACAGCAGTTTTGGGTCAGATTTGACTTTCGATGCTATGTCGTTTTCATACTGTCGCTGGGCCTCCCTCCTTATCTGTGCATACTCGTTTCTGGCTCTTCTACTAATCTCCTTGTTTTCCTGGGTCCTATGCCTCCTGTACCTTTTCCATTCTCTGTTGCACTTAGTTTTTGCCTCCCTACACCTTCGGGTAAACCAAGGACTCGTTTTGGTCTTCCTATTATTTCTGTTTCCCTTGGGAACAAACCTTTCCTCTGCCTCCTTGCACTTTGTTGCCACATATTCCATCATCTCGTTTACTGATTTTCCTACCATTTCTCTGTCCCACTGAACCTCCTGCAGGAAGTTTCTCATACCTGTGTAGTCCCCCCTTTTATAGTTTGGCCTGTCCCCTTCAGTTCCTGTTACCTTCTCCACTTGTAACTCTACTATATAATCAAAACTCAGAACCACGTGATCGCTAGCTCCAAGGGGCCTCTCGTAAGTGATGTCCTCAATGTCTGAACTGCTCAGGGTGAACACAAGATCCAGTCTTGCTGGTTCATCCTCCCCTCTCTCTCTGGTTGTGTCCCTGACATGTTGATGCATGAGGTTTTCAAGTACCACATCCATCATCTTGGTCTGTGTGTGTGTGTGTGTGTGTGTGTGTGTGTGTGTGTGTGTGTGTGTGTGTGTGTGTGTGTGTGTGTGTGTGTGTGTGTCTGTGTCTGTGTGTCCGTGTGTGTGTATGTGTGTGCGTGGGTGTGTGTACTCACCTAGTTGTGGTTGCAGGGGTCTCGTCACAGATCCTGGCCCCGCCTCTTCATTGGGCGCTACTGGGTCACTCTTCCTGCTCCACGCGCTTCATCATACCTCTTCTTAAAGCTATATTTGGATCCTGCATCCCCTACATCATTTCCCAGACTATTCCACTTCCTGGTAACTCTGTGAGTGAAGAAATGCTTCCTAATGTCCCTGTGGTTCATCTGAGTCTTCAACTTCCAACTGTGACCCCTTATTGCTGTGTTCCATCTCTGGAACATCCTGTCTCTGTCTACCTTGTCGATTCCTCTCAGTGTTTTATATGTCGTTATCAAATTCACCCTGTCTCTCCTGTCTTCCCGTGCCGTCAAGTCGATTTCCCTTGGCCTCTCCCCGTAGGACTTAGCCCCTAAACTCCGCGGCTAGTCTTGTTACAGGGAGGGGTCCCAGTCATATGTAGCATCTTGCCTAGAAGGGGAGTGGGCAATGAATGGTTGTCTAGGGCATTTTGTGTAAATTGCTGGCTAGACAGATACTACAAGGAACTTGCAATCCCATTCAGTGACAACTGGGACAGCTTTTATGGCAAACATATGTATGCAAGGGATGGAGTTCATCTCTCTGGAGCAGGGGTGGTAGCACTTGCAAACTCGATCGAGAAGGCCATTGCTCAAATGCCTAGGATTTTAAACTGATAGAAGATAGAGGTATGTGTGTGTGTGGGAAACAGTCAGGTTGCAACACTAGGGATGAAAACAGTAAATGTATAAAAGGCATTCATCATGAAATCATAAATAAAGACAATAGATCAGGTCAACAAACAAAGGGAGACAGCAGAGGGCAGCAAGGGATAAGCTCCCTTAAAGTCTAATATACTAATAGCAGAAGTATAAGCAATAAGATAGATGAGCTGAGATTAATTGCAAGTGCAGGAAACAGATATTATTGCTATAACAGAGACCTGGCTCAATCTGAAAGATAGAGAGATGCTTTCTGAATGTCACATACAAGGCTATAAATTATTCCACATTGACATGGTCAACAGGAAGAGTGGTGGAGTAGCGATGTAATTCAGAGACAGTTTAAATTGTTGTGTTAGACAAGATATAAAATTAGAAGCGTCAGCCACTGAATCTGTTTGGTTACAGCTTTTCGAGGGCCGTGAAAAACTAATTTTGGGTGTGATTTACAGGCCCCCAAATTTCGATAGGGAGTGCAGTAAACTTCTATGGGACGAAATTCGTAAGGCATCTACATACCAAAATGTTGAGATAATGGGAGATTTCAACTACAGACAGATTGACTGGACCAATTTGAAAAGAAATTTAGAGTCAAGTGACTTTCTTGATATGATTCAGGATTGTTTTTTAAAACAGCTTGTGACAGAGCCAACTAGAGGAAATAACCTGCTAAACTTGGTTCTTGCCAGCAGAGAAGTGCTTATTAATAATCTTGAGGTTAATGATGAGCTTGGGGAAAGTGATCACAAATCACTCAGTTTTAATATATCATTGAATTCCCCAAATAATGACAATCAAGTCTCCGTCCCTGACTTTCGCTTGGCTGATTTCATAGGACTGAAAAATTACTTGGGTGGGCTGAAATGGAATGACCTGACTATGGGTCAGGTAGGTGGTGATGACTTCCGATATGACGTTTTCCAGGACATAGTTCTAGCTGCTCAGACAACTTATGTTCCAAATATGGAAATCAGATGAAACAAAAATGATCCTAAATGGATGATCAATAGATTAAAACATCTCTTTAGTCAAATGAGAGGCATGTATATAGGCAAATCAAAAGAGGAGAGGGGCAATTAAGAAATCAATAAATTCAGTTAAAGAGAGAAATAGAAAATGGAATAAGAAAAGTAAAAAGAGATTATGAGGTTAAAGTTGCAAGAGAATCGAAGACTAACCCAAAAGGATTCTTTCAGGTATATCGAAGTAAGATCAGGGACAAGAAAGGCCCACTCAAACGTTACTCGGGTAAGCTCACGGACAGTGATAAGGAAATTTTTAACACATAGAACTTTTAACACGTTCACAGGAAGATACTAGCGATATTCCAGAAATAATAAATTATGTAGAACAGGACGATAATAAACTATGCACGATTAGGGTCACAAATGACATGGTCCTTAGGCAAATAGATAAATTAAAACCTAACAAATCCCCAATCCCTGATGAACTGTATGCAAGGGTTCTAAAGGAATGTAAAGAGGAGCTTAGCAAACCTTTGGCTAATCTTTTCAACATATCACTACAAACTGGCATGTTGCCAGATAAGTGGAAAATGGCAAATATGATACCCATTTTCAAAGCAGGTAACAGGTCCTTAGCTTCGAACTATAGACCAGTACCATAGTGGTAAAATTTATGAAATCAGTAATTGCCGAGGCAGTTCATAGCCACCTTGAAGAGCATAAATTAATCATGGTTTTATAAAGGGGCGTTCCTGCCTTACGAATTTATTAACTTTTTTCACTAAGGTATTTGAGGAGGTAGATCATGGTAATGAATATGATATTGTGTATATGGACTTCAGTAAGGCTTTTGACAGGGTCCCACGTCAGAGACTATTGAGGGAAAATTAAGGCATATGGAACAGGAGGAGAAATTTTTTCCTGGATAGAAGCATGGTTGACAAATAGGCAGCAGAGAGTTTGCATAAATGGGGAGAAATCAGAGTGAGGAAGCGTCACGAGCGGTGTTCCACAGGGGTCAGTGTTGGGCCCCCTGTTGTTCACAATCTACATAAACGACATTGATGAGGGCATAAAGAGCGACATAAACAAGTTTGCCGATGATACCAAAATAGGCCGTCGAATTCATTCTGACGAGGACATTGGAGCACTCCAGGAAGATTGGAATAGACTGATGCAGGGGTCGGAGAAGTGGCAGATGCAGTTTAATATAGACAAATGCAAAGTTCTAAATGTTGGACAGGAAAATAACCATGCCACATATACACTAAATAATGTGGATCTTTATATTACAGTTTGTGAAAAAGATTTAGGAGCTCTGGTTAGCAGTAATCTGAAACCAAGACAACAGTGCATAAGTGTTCGCAATAAAGCTAACAGAATCCTTGGCTTCAAATCAAGAAGCATAAATAATAGGAGTCCTCAGGTTGTTCTTCAACTCTATATATATGCTTGGTTAGGCCTCATTTAGATTATGCTGCACAGTTTTGGTCACCATATTACAGAATGGATATATATGCTCTGGAAAACTTACAAAGGAGGATGACAAAGTTGATCCCATGTGTCAGAAATCTTCCCTATGAGGATAGAATGAGGGCCCTGAATCTGCACTCTCTAAAAAGGCGTTGAATTAGGGAGGATATGACTGAGGTGTATAAATGGAAGACAGGAATAAATAAAGGCGATTTAAAAAACGTGCTAAAAATATCTAGCCTAGACAGAACTCGCAACAATGGTTTTAAGTTGGAAAAATTCAGATGCAGGAAGTATATAAGAAACCTGGTTTTGGTAATAGATTTTGGGGATGAGTGGAACAAACTCCGAGTACAGTTAAGAGCTAAAACGTTGTGTATTTTTTTTAAAAATAGGTTAATAAATAATGAGTGGGTGGGTAGGGGAGGGGGGCCCTGTTTAGTTTGTGCAAATGGGTCATTTGCCATGTTCCTTCCTAATGAATGTAAACCTGACCGGGCTGGGTTTCATTGGCTTCAGCCCGGGGGAAAGAATTGGACCTCCCTCGCGGGGCCCAGTAGGCCTGTTGCAGTGTTCCTTCTTTCTTATTTCTTATCATCATCACTACCCCCATATCACTCTTCACAGCAACTAAAAAAAATTACGTGCAAAAAACAAAAAATTTACCCAAAAAAAAAGGCAATAAAACGGTAACAAAAAAAAAATTGGAATTAAACAATGATAACTGGCAAAACAATGAAGAAAGGTCTGGATAAAGCTTGGCGGGAAAAAATGTTTGTGAGTTCGATGATCGGGGGAAGGGAGGCAGGATGCCAATTTTATGAAAAAATTGGGCAAGGTGAAGATTAATAAAAAAGGGGAGCAGAGGAAAATTTGGGAAAGGAAAAAAGAGGACGTGATAGATTGGGAAGGAAGCGGAAGAAAGAGAGGTGTACTCCCCTTTTTGGGGTTGAAAAGGGTCGTGCCGGCTCCGGCCTTTTGTGCGTGTGTGACTCACCTAATTCCGTGGTTTGTGTGTGGCGTGTATCACCTATTACTCACCTATTCTGGTTGCGGGGGTAAGTCAAAATCAAGGGGATTTAAAAAAAGGGCTGAAAAATCTAGCCTAGGCAGGATCGCAACAATGGGTTTTAAGTTTAAAAAATTTCCCAATTTAGGAAGGTATGGAAAGCACTGTTTGGTAATAGAGTTGTGGATGAGTGGAACAAATTTTCGAAGTTTTTATGAGGCTAAACGTTGTGTTTTTTAAAAAATTTTGTAGTAAATGCATGATTGGTGCTGGGGGGTGGATTGCTTTTTGTAGCAGCAAAGAGTACTAGCCTTTATTGGGCGCATGTCAACCCTCATTGAAAGCTATCCCCCCAACCACGAACAAGGGTCTAAGGGTTTTAACGATGGGGCCCCGTCCTTAATCATACCCAAAGCTCCACCCAATAAAAAGAGGGTTTTTGCAATGCAGAGGTTTTGTGGGACCACCCCCTTTTCCCCCTTTTCATATCCATTCTAAGCTGGTTAAAGCAGGGTCTGCTCTTAGTGGCTTCTATTCTGCCTTGCTTACCGGGGAGTGCACTAATCCCTATTTTTTTTACATAGGCATTAGTGTACTAAGAACAAAGAAAATAAGAAAGCAGGCCTGTTGGCCCATATAGGCAGGTCCTTTACAATTCTCCCCTAACAAACATTTGACCTACCCAATTTTCAATGACCCAAAAAAAAGCTTGATTGCAAGTCCCCCTCCCAAAAACCCAACCCATCCCACTCATTATTTTTTCCAACCTAAATGAAAATACCCCAAAGTCCTAGCCCCAAAACCAAATAGGGAGACTGTTCCCCCTCATCTACTACCCTATTTCCAACCAATACTTTCCTATGTCCTTTCAAATCTAAACTTATCTAATTTAAATCCATTACGCGGGTTCCTCTTTGGGGAGTACCTCAAAAACCTTTTTTAAAAACCCTTTTTTTAATACCTATCTTTCCCCTTAACACTTCGATCAGGTCTCCCCTCATTTTCCCTCTAACAAATGAATGTAACTTAAAATCTTCAAACTTTTTTATAAGGAAGATTTTTTAATGCTATGTATTAATTTTTGTCATCCTACGCTAATGTTTTCTAACGAATTTTTTGTCCATTCGTAAATGGCGACCGAATTGAGCTGCTAATCTAGGTGAGGCCTTACTAATGATGTATAAAGCTGCGTATGACCCCGGACTTTTGTTCTTACACTTTTTGATTAAATCCCAGTAAATCTATTTGCCTTATTTCTACGCTTTGGCCTTGCTGTCTTGGTTTAAAGGGTTTCTGCTTACCAAAACCCCCAATCCTTTTCGCAATCTGTTGGTTTAAATTCTACATTTTTTTAACTTATAATGCTAGAGTTAGGACCACTCCCGAGCTTCAAACCTTGCATTTATCACATTGAAATGCATCTGCCACTTTTCTACCAAAGTAGAGTTTGTCTAAATCCTCCTGAAGTTCCCCAACTCTACTTTGAATCAATTATCCCACCTATCTTCGTGTAAACGGCAATTTCTCTATCACGTAATTCCTTCACAAGATCATTGATTTATTATAAAAAAAAGGGCCCAAGACTGATCCTGGGAAAGCCACTTGTTACTGATCCCCCCCGGGTTTAACCCCCTTTATGGCACTCTTTGCTTCCTGTCTGTGACCCTGATTTGATCCCCGAGAGCACCCTTCCCCCAATGCCATGAGCTGCTACTTTCTTCAACAGCCCTTTGGTGCGGAACTCTATCAAATGCCTTACTAAAATCTAAGTAAATAATATCAAATTCTTTATCGTGGTCAACAGCCTCAAAAGCTTTACTGAAGAAAGTTAATAAATTAGTTAGACAAGACCGGCCTCTTGTGAATCCATGCTGAGTATCATTAATCAAGCTATGCTTATCGAGATGGCTTCTTATAGTCTCAGCTATAATTGACTCTAGTAATTTGCCTACAATTTGAGGTCAGGCTTATTGGGCGGTAATTTGACGGTAACGACTTGTCCCCTGTTTTAAAAATAGGAATTACATTAGCCATCTTCCACATATCAGACACTGCACCTGTTTGAAGAGATAAATTAAAAATATTAGTTAATGGTTCACAGACTTCCATTTTGCATTCCTTTTAGAACCCTTGAAAAAACCTCATCAGGACCCGGTGACTTATTTTGCTTCAGTCTGTCTATCTGCTTCACAACCATTTCACTAGTGACTGTGATGTTACATAATTTATCTTCTTCTGATCCACTATAAAAATTAATTACCGGAATATTATTAGTGTCTTCCTGTGTAAAAACCGAGAGAAAATAATTATTTAAAATCGAGCACATTTCATTCTCTTTGTCAGTAAGATGCCCATAGTTTTTTTTTAAGGGGACCTATCTTATCTCTGACTTTTGTTCTATAGACCTGGAAAAAAACTTTTTGGGTTAGTTTTAGAATCCCTAGCAACTTTAATTTCATAGTCCCTTTTAGCTTTTCTTATCCCCTTTTTAATGTCCCTCTTAATGTCAATATACTGATTCATAAGATGACCCTCGCCTCTTTTGATACGCCTATAAATTCCTTTCTTATGCCCTAGTAGATATTTCAGCCTATTATTCATCCATTTTGGGTCCATTTCTATTTGATCTAATTTCCTTATAAGGGATAAACGTTGTTTGGCAGCATGTATTGTGTTTCAGAAAACTGTCATATTGAAAAGCTCTCTTCGTTACCCAGTCAACAGATGATAAGTGTTCTCTAAGCCCATCGTAATCTGCTAAGCGAAAATCTGGGACTGTTACTGAGTTATCCCTACTATCATACTTCCATTCAATTCTACATGTAATTGATTTGTGGTCGCTAGCACCCAGTTCCTCTGAAACTTCTAAATTATTAACAAGGGATTCATTGTTTGCCAGAACTAAGTCAAGCAGGTTATTACCCCTTGTAGGTTCTGTCACAAACTGCTTCAAAAAACAACCCTGAACTACTTCTAAGAAGTCGTATGATTCTAAATTCCCAGTCAAGAAATTCCAATCAATATGACTAAAGTTAAAGTCTCCTAGAATTACTACATTATCGTGCCTTGTGGCCCTAA
The DNA here is from genome assembly GCF_026875155.1 of Cherax quadricarinatus. Taxonomy (NCBI): domain Eukaryota; kingdom Metazoa; phylum Arthropoda; class Malacostraca; order Decapoda; family Parastacidae; genus Cherax; species Cherax quadricarinatus. The sequence continues at coordinate 2,265,560 of NC_069426.1, forward strand.
CAATTTCCTCCCATAGTAGTCTCCCCTGGTCCCTATCTAAATTTGGGGGACGGTATATCACACCTAAAATTAATTTTTCATGTCCCTCTGAAAATTCTATCCAAACAGACTCTGTATGTGTTACTTCAGACTTAATACCCGTTTTTATGCAACAGTTCAAGCGATCTCGGACATACAATGCCACCCCACCCCCCTTCCCGATACTTCTATCTACTTGGAACAATTTAAAACCCTGAATGTGACATTCTGCAGGCATGTCCCGACTTTTTGAATTAAACCACGTCTCAGTAATGGCAAATACATCTATGTTACCTGCACTAGCAACTAGTCTCCAACTCGTCCATCTATTCCTAGCACTGCGACTATTTGTGTAATAAATATTTAATGACCCTCCTATCTCTTTACCCTTTCTGCTCCTTTCTGTTATTCCACTAAACCTATTACTGTCATTGTCAATTATGCCACTGCTTTCCAATATCCTCCTCATTTTGCCTATTACTAGTTCTCCTAGTACTCATAATTCTGTTTTTACTTGGTGAAGGATAATACAAGTCAAAAGTTTTTCTGCTGTGTTTATTTTGCTCTCTTTACACCCAGGATAACAGGCCTGTGGACTCCTGGGTTGTAAAATTTGTGCTACTAGGTCAGTTGCCGTATTCCTTCCTTAAGTGAAAGTGACCTGACTTGCCTAGGTTGGGACAATGGCTTAATAAGCCGGTAGGAGACTTGGACCTGCCTCGCATGGGCCAGTAGGCCTGTTGCAGTGTTCCTTCTTTCTTATGTTCTTCTGTTCTTAATCTTTTCTATTTTCTCTAGTTTCCTCATATGCTTGGCTAGGTGAGGGTTCCAAACTGGCTTTGCAAACTCCAGCATGGGCCTAACGTACACAGTGTACAGGGTCCTAAATGACTCCTTATTTAGATGTCGGAATCCTGTTCTTAGGTTTCCCAGGCGCCCATATGCTGCAGTAGTATTTGGATGATGTGCGCCTCAGGAAATGTGCCCGGTGTTATACTCACCCCAAGATCCTTTTCCTTGAGTGAGGTTTGTAGGTTCTGGCTCGCTAGATTGTGCTCCGACTGCGGTCTTCTTGGCCCTTCCCCAATCTTCATGACTTTGCACTTGGTGGGGTTGAACCCCAGGAGCCATTTGCGAACCAGGCTGGGGGGTTTAGTCCCCCTGTAGTTATGCCGGGGCCCCTCGTCCTTTGAATACTTTTCATCTTTTCACCATCCGCAAACGGGACACTTCGGAGACTATTCCTTCTTCATGTTGTTCACAAATACCAGGAAAGTACCCGGTCCTAAACCGCCCCCTGGGGAACTCTCTCGTCCCAGGCCCCCACTATGACCTCGCCCTACCAACTCGTGCTCTTTCCTGACGGGTTTCCCCTGTCCACGTCCCTGCCTGGTCCTCCACTTTTGCACTAATTTTTTCTGGGGAACTGTGCAAACGCCTTTTTGTCCAAAAAAATGAAAACACCACCCCCCCTCTCTCTTTTCTCTTACGCTGTCTCCTTCATAGTGCCCTATAGTTTGTGACACTGGATTTCCCGCCCCCTGAAACCGAAATTGGTTTTTTGATAAGTGTTTTCTTTGGGGGGAACATTAGAAAGAAATGAAATCTTCCCCATGACTTGCATACTATAAAAGTCGATAAGGGTCTATTTTTTAGTGCTTTTGTCTTCTCCTTTTTTAAAAATTGGGACACATTTGTGCTTCCCATCCTATGAACCCCCCCTGTTTCGATGAGTGTTAATATTGTTGTTGGGGGTACACATACCCCCTTTAGTCCCCCTTTCGGGACCCCATGGAAGTGTATCGGCCCCATACCTTTTGAGGTTTTTTAGCTCGCTCAGAAGCCCTTTCATTCTTCCCGGTTGTTTGGTTGTGTCCATCACTTTTATGCCCCCCTGTCCTCCTTCTGGAGTCCCTTTTTCTCTTCTGTAAACACTTCCTTGAACCTCATGTTATTCCTACATATTTCTCGGTCTTTTGTTTTCCCTCCCCTCCTTCCTTTAGCCTGTTACCGGGCCCCTTCGTTTTTGGCTTTCGTTGAGTGTCATTTTAAAATTGTTTTGGGGGCCCCCCTTTTCCCGTGCTATTCATTTCTGGCTCTACGATGTCTCCTTATTTCCGGGGCCCTTTTGCCTCTATACTTCTTACATTCCTTGTTTCGGCCCCCTTGTGGTGTGTGTGTGTGGTGACTCCCTATTTGTACTACCATTTGTGGTTGCGGGGGTCGGTCTAGCCCTGGCCCCCCTTTTCCGGTTGACTAGACCTCCCCCCTCCCGCCCCATGATTTATAAAACCCTCGCTTAAAAGGGGTTATGTTCCTGCCCCACACGTATTTTCTAGGCTTTTCCGCCCTTTAAAACCCCTATGACGAAAAATATTTTCCTATATCTCTTGCTCATTTTGTTTCAACCCCAATTTTGGGGCCCTTGTTTCTGTGTCCCCTCCCGGGAACATCCTTCCTTGTCCACCTTGTCTATTCCACGCAGTTTTTTAATGTCGTTATCATGCCCCCTGACCCTCCGTCCCCCATTTCGTCGGCCCGATTCCCAAATCTTTCTTCTGGGACACCCCCTTAGCTCGGAACTAACCTTGTTGAAAAATTTGTACTTTCTCTAGTTTTTTGACGTGTTTTATAAGGGGGGTTCCCAAAACAGGTGCGTACTCCAGAGGGGCCTACATACAGGTGTACAGTGTCTTAAATGATTCCTTACAAAGGTTGGGGTTTGCTGTTCTGGGTTTGCCGGGGCCCCATACTGCAGCAGTTTTATTGATGTGTTTTCCCGGGAGACATGCTCGGTGTTTACTACCCAAGATCTTTCTCCTTGATGGGGTTTTTGCAGTTTTTGGGCCCACCACCCATACTCTGTCTGGGGTCTTCTTGCCCTTCCCCTATCTTCATGACTTTGCATTTGGGCAGGATTAAAATTGGAAAAACCATTTGTGGACCAGGTGCCCATCTGCCCAGGCCCTTTTTGAAGTCCTCCGGGCCCCTCATCAGATTTTAATTCCCCTCATTAACTTACTCATCTAAACAGGACACTTCGGGTCCCCTTCGTCATGTCGTTCCATTACCAAAATAGCCGGGCCTGGGGACCACCCCTGTGGCCCCCGCTGTCACAGGGCCCCTGTGATCATCTTACTACCATGACTCGTTGTTGCCTCCCTGTCAAGTATTTTGATCCATGCCCCCTTCCTGTTATAGCGCTGATGCTCTAGCTTTGCACTAATCTCTTGTGAGGAACTGTGTCAAAGGCCCTTCTTGCAGTCCAAGAAGATAAATCAACCCACCCCTCCCCCTCTTGTCTTACTTCTTTTTATTTTATCAAAAAACTCCAAAAGGGTTTGTGACACAGGATTTCCCCTTTCCGGAACCCTTTGGGGTTTGGTTTTTATACCCTTTTCCCTTTCCCGGTGCTCCCCCCCCTTCCTCTGAAATTTTCCCCCCAAAATTTTGCATACTATACACTAATTGACACAGTTTTATAGTTTAGTGTTTTTCTGTCTCTTTTTGAAAATGGGGGAAATACTTTGCTGTCTTCCTACTCGGGGAGTTGCCCAGTTTCCGGGATGTGTTTTAAAAATTTTGGTAAGGGACGCACAACATATCTTCCCCTCTCTAAGGACCCAGAGAATTTGTCCGGCCCATTGCCTTTGGGTATCGTTCCCCCCAGTTTTCTTCACCTCCCCCCCTATCTGTATGTATGTCGTCCAAAACTTGTGGGGTATTCCTTGTTGGTGTCCCCCACGGGCTGTCCCCCCCCGGCCTTTCCGCTCACTGTAAATATTCCTTAAATCTCGTGTTGACTCCCCACTACCTCTTGATCGTTCTTGTGAGTTCCCCCCCTTTTTTCCCCGCCCTTACACCCGGGCCTTGATGTTGTCTTCTTCCTAAGTCATACAGCAGTTTTGGTCAATTTGATTTTGATGCTATGTCCTTTTTTAACTGTCTCTGGGCCTCCCCCCTTTTCTGCGCTACTCTTTCTGGCTCTTCTACAATTCCTTGTTTTCCTGGGTCCTAGCCCCCTGACCTTTTCCCTTCTGTTGCACTTAGCTTTGCCTCCCTACACCCTTTGGGGAAACCAAGCTCGTCTGGTTTTCTATTTTTGTTCCCTTGGGGAAAAAAAACTTTTTTGCCCCTTGCCTTTTGCCACATATTCCATCACCGTTTACTGATTCCCACCATTCTCTGTCCCATGAACCTCCTGCGGAAGTTTCATACCCGGTACCCCCCTTTTATAGTTTTGGGCCGCCCCCTTTATTCCTTACCTCTCCACTTTTAAATTTTATTAGTCAAAACTCAGAACCACATGATCCTAGCTCCAAGGGCCTCTCGTAATGATGTCCGATGTTTAATCTCAGGGGGAAAAAAACAAGTCCATCTTCTGGCCATCCTCCCCTCTCTCTTGGGGTGTGTGTGTGGGTGTGTGTTGTGTGTGTGGTGTGTGTGTGTGTGTGTGTGTCACTCCCTTTTGTACTCCCTATTTGTGGTTGCAGGGGTCGATCTAGCTCCTGGCCCCCCCCTTTCATGATTGCTAATTCCCCTGTCTCCCCCTCCATGAGCTTTATCATACCTCGCCTTTAAAAATATGTATGGTTCCCCCCCAACGTCACTTTCTGGCTATTTCCCCTGCCCTACAAATCTATGACAAAAAAACTTCCTAACATCGTTTTTTAGTCATGAGTCTTTAAATTCCAAATTTTAAACCCCTTGTTTTTTTTCCCTTTCCCTTTAAAATTCTTCTTTGCCCCCCTTTTCTATTCCGCGTATTTTTTATGCGTTTAATGTCCCCCTTACCCTCCTGTCCCCCAGTGTCGCAGGCCCAATTCCCTCAACCTTTCTTTGTAGGACAAACCCTTTGTATGGGACTAGTTTGTGGGAAACCTTTTTTTTTCTCTTTTTTCTTTACGGCTTGGCCGGGGGGATTCCCAAAATGGTGCTGCATACCCAGGGTGGTCCTGAGTTATGGTATACAGAGTCTTTAACGATTCCTTACTGAAATCGGAACGCTATCTTGTGGGGTTTTGGGGGTGTGTGTGTGTTTTGGTTTTTGGGGGTTTTACCACCTAGTTTACTCACCTAGTTTGGGGTTTGGGGGGCGAGTCCGAGCTCCTGGCCCGCCCTTACGATCGCTACTAGGGCACTCCCCTGAGCCTGAGCTTTATCATACCCCTGCTTAAAGCTAGTAGGTCCTGCCTCCCCTACACGTTCCCAAAACCCCCTTATGATACTCTGTGGCGAAGAAAACTTCCTAAATCCCTTTGGGTTCTCTGTGCTTTTAGCTTTCCAACTTGTCCCCTTGTTTTCTGTGTCCAATCTTGGAAATCCTTCTTTGCCCCCTTGTCAATTCCTCTCATTTTTGTAGTCGTTTTCGCCCCCCCATCTCTCCTGTCCCCCAGTGCGGTTGATTTTCCCCAACCTCTCCTCGAGGACATACCCCTTTTGCCTGGGACTAGCTTGTTGCAAACCTTTGCACTTTCCCTTAGTTTCTTTTACGTGCTTTGGGTGGGGTGGGGTTTCCCCGGTGCCGCATACTCCAAAAGGCTTAACATCGGGTACAGGGGCCCGAAAATTTTCCCTTTTAAGATGTCGGGAAAGCGTTCTGATTTTGCTAGGCCCCATATGCTGCAGCAGTTATTTGGGTTATTGCCTTCAGGAGATTGGGCCTGGTGTTATACTCACCCCAAATCTTTTTTTTGGGGTGGGTTTTTAGTTTTACCCCCTAGACGTCTCCCCTGCGGCCTTCTTTGCCTTCCCCCCAAACTTTATGACTTTGCCTTTGGGGGGATTTAACTCCCGGGGGCCAATTTCTGGACCAGGTCTGCACCTTCCCGATCCCTTTAGTTTTGCCTTCTTCGTCGAGTGTATCTTTTCATCAAACTTCACGTCATCGCAAACAGGGACACTTTGAGCATTTCCTCCGTCATGTCGTTCACAAATCCAAAACAGCACTGGCCCCGGCTCCCCCGCGGGGCCTCGCGGGCAAAGGTGGGCCCCCTCTGACCCTCGCCCCGTCCGACCCCCTGCTGTCTTTCCCGACAAATTTTTCCCGATATTGTATGCCTTCCCCGTTTTCCCTGCTTGGGTTTCCCTTTTTTTCCCAATCTCTTGTGTAACTGTGCAAACGCCCCCCTTGCAGTCCAAGAAAAATGCAATCCACCCACCCCTTCTCTTCTGTGTTGTTGTGTGTGTGGTGTGTGTGTTTTGTGGGGTGTGTGTGTTTTGGTTGTGGTGTGTTGTGTGTTGTAGTTGTATTGAAAAATAATCTGTGGTTGGGTTTAAAAAAATTTAATTTAAATTTACAAAAAAAAATTCATAAACATAAACAGACCAAAAATCTTTTAAATATGCCTGGAAGGGCCAGAAGAATGCGGTGGGAGTCTTTGAGGATACGAAAGCCGCTGCTGGCTGATTCTCATGTTTACAAATATTGCGTAATTACGCGGGAAGGTAATCCATATTCCTTCAGGTTTCCCTTCAACACCGAGGAGCCGGACATTCCTTCCCCACCACCTCTCTCTCTCTCTCTCTCTCTCTCTCTCTCTCTCTCTCTCTCTCTCTCCTCTCTCTCTCTCTCTCTGTCTCTCTCTCTCTCTCTCTCTCTCTCTCTCTCTCTCTCTCTCTCTCTCTCTCTCTCTCTCTCTCTCTCTCTCGCCCCACCGTCCAAGATTTTACAGTAAAAATTAACCTCGAGAAGCTTGTAGAAGTAGAACATAATGAGATCCAATGGTTTTTGTTTTATAAGTGAGGTTGGATCGTATATGTCAGTGGTTGTTTACCCACTGAGCCGCCGGGTCATTATGTGACTAAGACTGGTACGGTGGATCCTGTGCTCCAGCTGTTGTTTGGCAGTGAGCGAGTCATCATCTAACCAACACCAGCGTCAAGAGACTTTTTTTTATCCTGACGACAAAAACAAGTTTGTGGTGTTTGGTGGCATGAATGTCATTCGAAATTCAAACTGAGCTAGATGCATTATGGTCACTGCGCGAAATGATAAAAGTGTCCCTGTATTCCATAAGCCCAGCCTCATCTACCTCAGTGAGCGTCAAATGAATAGTGGAAGGTGGTCCAAAAATTCCGATGAATCAAAAATGTGAACGTATATACATGTGTGCATGTCTGTGTGAATGAATTTCTGTACATATGTGCACATTCACATGTATTTATGTATTTATTATATGAATTGGCGTGCATATGTGTGTTTGTGTAATAACAAATGTAATTTTTTCTTATATATATATATATATATATATATATAATATATATATATATAAATATATATATATATATATAATATATATATATATATATACATACATACTATGTTTCTGTTCAATGTCTTAGAATTTTCACTTAACCTGAAGCCATTAGGACGCTCTCAAAGAATTTTTATAGATATTAATTCCGAGCAAATCTGAGCGAGTCTCATAAGATAAGTTTAAATCCTGCAGCATTTTAGTGGCCTTTATTATACGTTTAATAACACCATGAAGCGATCTAAAAGAATTCAGTCCCGGCTGACCAACGTGTATCAGACATGATGTAAGTAACAGTCTAAAGTGCCAGTCAAAATTTCTCTCCTCTGTGGATTAGTGCCAAATTTAGTACCTTTTAGGACAGATTATTACGAGTTGACTTAGTTTTTCTTATTTTTATAGGTATCACAGATTTCCAAGAATTATTATATTATTTTCGAGGTAAAAAATGTTCGGCTAATTTATAAAGTGTATAAGAGTGGCAAGTCCGGGTGAACACTGACTCTCTGACAACAACCTTCCCTTCTTCCCCTCCTAACTACTCCTTTGTATGTATATTAGGGATTAAAGTATCCTTGACTTGAGTTAAAAGGTTACATACAGCCTAATGACCCTCGAGTAGTCGATAGTGACTCACGAAATCGTAATGACACGATTGCAAACAAACCATACCACGGGCGGGGATAGAACCCGCGATCAGAAATATACCTAGTTGGACGAATCTTACTGTGGCTAGCTGGTCCAGTGGCTAACGCGACGGTCTGGAGTTTTGCGACTCTCTGATCGCGGGTTCTTTCCCCGCCCGTGGTATGGTTAGTCGATAGTCTTAAAATCCAGTTAACCAACAATAGTCTGTGTCAGTTCGGATACATAAAGGACATCGACTTAAAACACACAGACAGTAATACAAGACAAATCAAATAGAAAAAAAATAACACTGCATAGGGACTCGCATATAGTATTTGCATAAATTTTCAACATTTACTTTGGATGAAAGGCGGAAATGGTTGATTGAAGCAGGAAAAGTTTAAGAGAAGGCGGGTGTCATCAGGTGAAGGGATAAGCGTGTTCCACAGTGTTGTATTGTGACGATGAGACGGAGAATGTAATGCAATTAAGAGGAAATTAAACTTGTCTGACTGTGTTGTGTAGTGTGTGTGGGTGTATGTATGTATGTATGTATGTATGTAGTATGTATGTATGTATGTATGTATGTATGTATGTGTGTGTGTGTGTGTCTGTGTGTGTGTGGTGTGTGCGTGTTGTGTGTGTGTGTGTGTGTGTGGTGTTTGTGTGAGGTGTGTGTGTGTGTTGTGTATGTATGTGTTGTTTGTGTGTGTTTGTCTGTGTGTGAGTGAGTGTGTGTGTGTGTGTGTGTGAGTGTGTATGTAGTATGTATGTGTGTACTCATCTAATTCTGGTTGCAGGGGTCGAGACTCAGCTTTTGGCCCTGCCTCTTCACTGATCGCTACTAGGTCCTCTCTTTCCCTGCTCCATGAGCTTTATCATACCTCGTCTTAAAACTATGTATGGTTCCTGCCTCCACTACATCATTTGCTAGACTATTCCACTTCCTGACGACTCTATGACCGAAGAAATACTTCCTAACATCCCTGTGATCGTCTGAGTCTTCTGCTTCCAATGTGATCCCT
>NC_069426.1:2274985-2299985 GCF_026875155.1 Cherax quadricarinatus
TTTATATATATATATATATAAAATATATATAAGAAAAAATTACTTTTGGGAAATTCACAAAAAACATATGCACGCCCAATTATTAAAAAAATTTCAAAAATACATTTTGGAATGTGAAATATGTACAAAAATTCATTCACCAGCCTTTGCACACATGTATTTTCGTTCCCCATTTTGTTTTTTTTCGGAATTTTTGGACCACCTTCCACTTTTTCTTTGACGCTCACTGGGGTTTGTGAGGCTGGGTTATGGAATACAGGGACCCTTTTATCATTTCGGCAGTGGACCAAAAATGCATTTTGCTCGTTTGAATTTCGAATTCCATTAATGCCAAAAAACACCACAAACTTTTTTTTTGTCGTCAGGATAAAAAAAAGTCTCTTGCGTGGTTTTGGTTTAAAGATGATGACTCGCCCCACTGCCAAAAAAACGGGCTGGGGCACGGGGACCCAAACCGTCCAGTTTAGTCACATAATGCCCCGGGGCTCAGGGGAAAAACAACCACTGACATATACGACCCAAACCTCACTTTTTAAAACAAAAACCTTTGGGGATCTCTTTTATGTTCTACTTTTTCAAGCTTCTCGGGTTTTAAATTTTTTCTGTAAAATCTTGGACGGTGGGGCGAGAGGAGGGAGAGAGAGAGAGACAGAGAGAAGAGAGGGGGAGGAGAGGGGAAAAAGGAAAAGGAGAGAGAAGGGGGGAAGGAGCCCGAGAGACAGAGAGAGAGAAAAGAGAGGAGAGGGGGGAGAGAGAGAGGAGAGAGAGAAGGGAGGGGGAGAGGAGAGAGAGAGAGAGGGGGGTTGGGGGGGAAAGGGGAATGCCCGGGCTCCTCGGGTTGAAGGGAAACTAAAGGAATTTGGAAAACCTTCCGGAAATTTAACGCAATATTTGTAAACATGAAATCACCCAGCAGCGGCTTTCGTATCCTCAAGACTCCCCCCGCTTTCTTCTGGGCCCTTCCAGGCATATTTTAAAAGCATTTTCTGGTCTGTATTTTGTTTATGAATATTTTTTTGTGAATTAATTAAATTTTTTTTAAAGCCCAATACATGATTTTTTTTCCCAATAACACATACACACCACACACCACACCACACACCAAAACACCACACCCCCCCACACACACACACACACACACACACACACACACAAGAGAGAGAGGGGGGGGTGGATTGCATTTTCTTGGACTGAAAGGGAAGGCTTTTTGCACAGTTCCACAAAAAGGGGTTGGTGCAAAAATGGGGGGGCCCAAAGCAGGGAAAAACGGGGAAAGGCATAAATGGATAGGGAAAAATTGTCGGGAAAGACAGCAGCGGGTCATGGTACGTGGGGGGGTGTCAGACGTGGGCCCCTTTTGACCGCAAGGCCCCCGGGGGGGTTAGTCCTAGGCCATTTGCTGTTTCTGGTATTTGTAAAACGACATGACGGGGAAAGGGGCCTCAAAAAGTGTCCCTTTTTGCAGATGAGGGTGAAGTTGATGGAAAAAAATACACTCGATCGAAGCCCAGGCAAACTTACAAAGGGATCTGGAAGGCTGCAGACCCGGTCCAAACAATTGGCTCCTGGAGTTCAATCCCACCAAATGCAAAAAATCATGAAGTTGGGGGGAAGGGGGAAAGAAGGCCCCAGACGGAAATACAGTTTTTAGGGGGTCAAAAAGCCCACAAACCCCCATCAAGGGAAAAAAATTTGGGGTGAGTATAACACCAGGCCAAACTCCCAAGGCACATAACCAAATAACTGCTGCAAGGGAAAATGGGTTCCTAAACAAAAAACAGAACAGCCTTTTGAAATCTTAATAAGGAAACGTTCAGGACCCTGTACACCGTATACGTTAAGCCCCTATTGGAGTATGCGGGACCAGTTTGGAACCCACCCCCTAGCCGCACGTAAAAGGGAAAATTTGAGGGAAAATGCAAAAAGGGTTTTCAACAAGGCTAGTCCCAGAGCTAAGAGGTTTTGGGCCTCGAGGAGAGGTTAAGGGGGAAAACAACCGCGCAAATGGAGGACAGGGTGGGGATTAAAGGGGGGGACATGATAACCCACTACAAAATATGAGAGGGGAATTGACAAAGGGGGACAAAGACAGGATGTTCCAAGATTTGGGCACAAATAACCCAAGGGGACACAGTTTTGGGAAATGAAAGGGCACAGAGAAAACAAGGGATGTTTGGAAGTTTTCTTCGCCACAGAGTAGTTCCCGTAAGTGGGGAAAAGTTTTGGAAACGATTTTATGGAGGGGAAAAGGGTCCATTTCATAGGCTTTAAGCAGGGTTTTGATAAAGTCACGGCTCAGGGGAGAGTGACCTAGTAGCGATCGTGAAGGGCGGGGCCAGGGGGCTCGGGCTCGACCCCCCAACCTTTAACTAGGTGAGTTAAAAATAGGTGGTTTCAAAAACAACACAAAACACACCCCAAACCCCCCACACCCCACAAGGGTAGCGTTTTCCCCATAAAATTTAGTAAGGAATCGTTAAAGACTCTGTATTAAAAATATACGTCGGACCCCCTCCCGGGTATGCAGGGACCGTTTGGAATCCACAAACCGGCCAAGCACGTTTAAGATAAAAGAGAAAAGCAAAGGTTTTCCCCAAGACTAGTCCATAGCTAAAGGGGTTTTCCTCGAAGAAAGGTTGAGGGAAAAATTTGGGACTTCGACACTGGAGGACAGGGGGGGGGGTTTAAAGGGGGGACATATTAAAAGACATTTCAAAAAAACTTTGGGGGAAAAGAAAAGGCGGGGAAAGACAGAATGTTAAGAGAAGGGACACAAAAACAAGGGGGGGTCCAATTGGAAGTTGAAGGGCTCTATGACTCAAACGAGTTAGGAAGTTTTTTTCGTCATGAGTTGTCAGGGCAGTGGAATAGCCTAGAAAGTGACGTTTTGGGGCGGGGGGGAAACCCTCATAGTTTTAAAAGGGGAGGTATGATTAAAGCTCATGGAGCGGGGGGGACAGAGGAAAATAGTAGCAAACAGTGAAGAGGCGGGGGCCCGGGCTATGGGTCGAACCCCCGGAACCACAAATAGGTGAGTACAAAAAGGTGAGTGTACACCCCACCACACACACACACTCACACACACAAAACACACCACACACACACACACCCGAGAGAGAGGGGGGGAGGGGCCAGCAAGATGGGGTCTTGTGTTTTTTTACCCGAGCAGTTCAGGCATCGGGGACATCACTTTCGAGAGGGGCCCTTGGAGCTAGGATCATGTTTTTTTCTGAGTTTTTACTATTAGTAGGTTTCAGTGGGAAAAGGTAAAAGGGGTTTAAGGGGACAGGCCCCCAAAATATTAAAAAAAGGGGGGGCTACCAGGTATGAGAAAAATTCCTGCAGGAGGTTTTAGTGGGAAAAGAGAAATGGTTTGGAAAAAAGTAAACAGTGATGGGGAAAATGTGGCAACCAAAAATGCAAAGGGGGGCAGAGGAAAATTTTTTTTCCCCAAAGGGAAAAAGAAATAAAAGGAAGGGGCCAAGACGAGTCTTGGTTTACCCGAAAAGGGGTTTTTTTTTTTTTGTTTTTTTTTTTTTGGGTTTTGGGGTTTTGGGGTTTGGGGAAAAAGGTTTGTAGGGAGGCCCAAAAAGTAAGTGGAACCCCGAGAAATGGAAAAAGGCTTTCAGGAAAAAAATTGGGCCGGGAAAAAAAGGAGATTAGGGAAAAAGACAAAAGAAGGGAAAAAGGTTTTGGGCCAGGGAAAAAAGGGGGGCCCGAAAAACCAAAATATTGGGAAAACGAATTTAAAAATTTTTGGGGAAAAGGTTCAAATTGGGGGCCCCAAAAGGAAAAACCAAAAAAGTTGGAAGGGAAACAACAGTAAGGAAGGTGAAAAACTTTTAGGGAAAACCCCAAAGGTGGGGAATCCGGGAAAAAATTCAAGGGTTTGGAGGGGGCCCCAAAAGTTTTAATTAAAATTTTAAAAATTGGGGAAAAAGGGGAAATCTGGGGGGAAAACCAAATGGGGGGGCCCCCAAAAAGGAAACAAAAAAGGGACCAAAAATTATAATAAAAGGATTAGGGGGAAGGGGAAGAAAATTAAGGGAAAGATTTCCAAAGGAATGGGGACCGGGAAAAACAATTTCCAAGGGGCCTTAGGAGGGGCCAAACCTTTGGGGTTTTTGGTAAAATTTCCCCAAATTTTAAACAAGGAAAATGGGGCAAAACCTTGGGATGGAAAAAAGCCTTTTAAAGTTCCCTTTCCCAAAATTAAGGGACAGAAAAGAGGCACTAAAACATAGGGGGCCCGTGGATTAGGGTATTAAGGGGGGGCCAAAAATTATGGGAGAAGATTATCAGAGGAGAGTGGTGGAGCACCTGGAACGGAACAGGAGTATAAATGCCAACCAGCACGGATTCACGGAAGGCAAATCCTGTGTCACAAACCTTCTGGAGTTTTATGATAAAATAACAGAAGTAAGACAAGAGAGAGAGGGGTGGTTGTTTGCATCTTCTTGGACTGCAAGAAGGCCTTTGACACAGTTCCTCACAAGAGATTAGTGCAGAAGCTAGAGCATCAGGCGCATATAACGGGAGGGCACTGCAATGGATCAGAGAATACTTGACAGGGAGGCAACAACGAGTCATGGTACGTAATGTTTGTATCACAGTGGGCACCTGTGACGAGCGGGGTCCCACAGGGGTCGGTCCTAGGACCCAGTGCTATTTTTGGTATATGTGAACGACATGACGGAAGGGTAGACTCAGAAGTGTCCCTGTTTGCAGATGATGTGAAGTTAATGGGGAGAATTAAAATCTGATGAGGACCAGGCAGGACTTCAAAGAGACCTGGACGGGAATGGACACCTGGTCCAGCAAATGGCTTCTCGAATTTAATCCTGCCAAATGCAAAGTCATGAAGATAGGGGAAGGGCACAGAAGACCACAGACAGAGTATAGGCTAGGGGGCCAAAGACTGCAAACCTCACTCAAGGAGAAAGATCTTGGGGTGAGTATAACACCGAGCAGTCTCCGGAAGCACACATCAATCAGATAACTGCTGCAGCATATGGGCGCCTTGGAAAAACCTGAGAACAGCCATTCCAAACACCTTAGTAAGGAATCATTCAAGACACTGTACACCGTGTATGTCAGGCCCATACTGGAGTATGCACCCAACCTTTTTGGGAAACCCGCACTTGATAAAGCACGTCAAGAAACTAGAGAAAGTACAAAGGTTTGCAACAAGGTTAGTTCAGAGCTAAGGGGAATGTCCTATGAAGAAAGATTAAGGAAATCGGCCTGACGACACTGGAGGACAGGAGGGTCAGGGAGACATGATAACGACATATAAAATACTGCGTGGAATAGACAAGGTGGACAAGGACAGGATTTTCCCAGGGGGGGGACACAGAAACAAGAGGCCAAAATTTGGGAAAGTTGAAGACACAAATGAGTCAGAGAGATAGTAGGAAGTATTTCTTCAGTCATAGAGTTGTAAGGCAGTGGAATAGCCTAGAAAATGACGTAGTGGAGGCAGGAACCATACACAGTTTTAAGACGAGGTTTGATAAAGCTCATGGAGCGGGGAGAGAGAGGGTCTAGTAGCAACCGGTGAAGAGGCGGGGCCAGGAGCTAGGACTCGACCCCTGCAACCACAAATAGGTGAGTACAAATAGGTGAGTACACACACACACACACACACACACAGGGAGGCCGAAACCAAGGAATGTAAGAAGTATAGAAGGCAAAGGACCCAGGAGAATAAGGAGAGCAGTCGTAGAGCCAGAAATGAATATGCACAGGTAAGAAGGGAGGCCCAACGACAATTTGAAAATGACACATCAACGAAAGCCAAATCTGAAGGACCAGGTAATCAGGCTAAGGAAGGAAGGAGAGGAGATCACAAGAAACGACCGAGAAGTATGTGAGGAACTCAACATGAGGTTCAAGGAAGTGTTCACAGAAGAGACAGAAGGGACTCCAGAAGGACGGACAGGTGGGGTACACTATCAAGTGATGGACACAACACATACAACCGAGGAAGAAGTGAAGAGGCTTCTGAGCGAGCTAAACACCTCAAAGGCTATGGGGCCGGATAACATCTCTCCATGGCTCCTGAAAGCGGGACTAGAGGGGATATGTGTACCCCTAACAACAATATTCAACACATCTATCGAAACAGGGAGATTACATGAGGTATGGAAGACAGCAAATAGTGTCCCAATTTTTAAAAAAGGAGACAGACAAGAAGCACTAAACTATAGACCCGTGTCATCGACTTGTATAGTATGCAAAGTCATGGAGAAGATTATCATTTCTTTCTAAGTGTTCCACCCAGAAAGAAATCAGCTTATCAACAACAACCAATACGGTTTCAGGGACGGGAAATCCAGTGTCACAAATCTATAGGAGCACTATGAGAGGATGACAGCAGTAAGAGAAGAGAGAGAGGGGTGGGTAGTTTGCATTTTCTTGGACTGTAAGAAGGCGTTTGACACAGTTCCTCAGAAGAGATTAGTGCAAAAGCTGGAGGACCAGGCAGGGACAGTGGATCAGGGAATACCTGTCAGGAAGAGAGCAGCGAGTCATGGTACGTGGCGAGGTGTCATAGTGGGAGCCTGTGACGAGAGGAGTTCCACAGGGGTCGGTCTTAGGACCGGTACTGTTCCTGGTATTTGTGAACAACATGACAGAAGGAATAGTCTCCGAAGTGTCCCTGTTTGCGGATGATGTGAAAATGATGAGAAGTATTCAATCGGACGAGGACCAGGCATAACTACAGGGGGATCTAAACCGGCTACAGGCCTGGTTCAGCAAATGGCTCCTGGGGTTCAACCCCACCAAGTGCAAAGTCATGAAGATTGGGGAAGGGCCAAGAAGACCGCAGTCGGAGCACAATCTAGCGAGCCAGAACCTACAAACCTCACTCAAGGAAAAGGATCTTGGGGTGAGTATAACACCGGGCACATTTCCTGAGGCGCACATCATCCAAATACTACTGCAGCATATGGGCGCCTGGGAAACCTAAGAACAGGATTCCGACATCTAAATAAGGAGTCATTTAGGACCCTGTACACTGTGTACGTTAGGCCCATGCTGGAGTTTGCAAAGCCAGTTTGGAACCCTCACCTAGCCAAGCATATGAGGAAACTAGAGAAAATAGAAAAGATTAAGAACAGAAGAACATAAGAAAGAAGGAACACTGCAACAGGCCTACTGGCCCATGCGAGGCAGGTCCAAGTCTCCTACCGGCTTATTAAGCCATTGTCCCAACCTAGGCAAGTCAGGTCACTTTCACTTAAGGAAGGAATACGGCAACTGACCTAGTAGCACAAATTTTACAACCCAGGAGTCCACAGGCCTGTTATCCTGGGTGTAAAGAGAGCAAAATAAACACAGCAGAAAAACTTTTGACTTGTATTATCCTTCACCAAGTAAGAACAGAATTATGAGTACTAGGAGAACTAGTAATAGGCAAAATGAGGAGGATATTGGAAAGCCAGTGGCACTAATTGACAATGACAGTAATAGGTTTAGTGGAATAACAGAAAGGAGCAGAAAGGGTAAAGAGATAGGAGGGTCATTAAATATTTATTACACAAATAGTCGCAGTGCTAGGAATAAGATGGACGAGTTGAGACTAGTTGCTAGTGCAGGTAACATAGATGTATTTGCCATTACTGAGACGTGGTTTAATTCAAAAAGTCGGGACATGCCTGCAGAATGTCACATTCAGGGTTTTAAATTGTTCCAAGTAGATAGAAGTATCGGGAAGGGGGGTGGGGTGGCATTGTATGTCCGAGATCGCTTGAACTGTTGCATAAAAACGGGTATTAAGTCTGAAGTAACCACATACAGAGTCTGTTTGGATAGAATTTTCAGAGGGACATGAAAAATTAATTTTAGGTGTGATATACCGTCCCCCAAATTTAGATAGGGACCAGGGGAGACTACTATGGGAGGAAAATTGTTAGGGCCACAAGGCACGATAATGTAGTAATTCTAGGAGACTTTAACTTTAGTCATATTGATTGGAATTTCTTGACTGGGAATTTAGAATCATACGAACACTTCTTAGAAGTAGTTCAGGGTTGTTTTTTGAAGCAGTTTGTGACAGAACCTACAAGGGTAATAACCTGCTTGACTTAGTTCTGGCAAACAATGAATCCCTTGTTAATAATTTAGAAGTTTCAGAGGAAACTGGGTGCTAGCGACCACAAATCAATTACATGTAGAATTGAATGGAAGTATGATAGTAGGGATAAACTCAGTAACAGTCCCAGATTTTCGCTTAGCAGATTACGATGGGCTTTAGAGAACACTTATCATCTGTTGACTGGGGTAACGAAGAGAGCTATCAATATGACAGTTTTCTGAACACAATACATGCTGCTCAAACAACGTTTATCCCTTATAAGGAAATTAGATCAAATAGAAATGACCCAAAATGGATGAATAATAGGCTGAAATATCTACTAGGGCATAAGAAAGGAATTTATAGGCGTATCAAAAGAGGCGAGGGTCATCTTATGAATCAGTATATTGACATTAAGAGGGACATTAAAAAGGGGATAAGAAAGCAAAAAGGGACTATGAAATTAAATTTGCTAGGATTCTAAAACTAACCCAAAATTTTTTTTCCAGGTCTATAGAACAAAAGTCAGAGATAAGATAGGTCCCCTTAAAAATAACTATGGGCATCTTACTGACAAAGAGAATGAAATGTCTCGATTTTAAATAATTATTTCTCTCGTTTTTTACACAGGAAGACACTAATAATATTCCGGTAATTAATTTTATAGTGGATCAGAAGAAGATAAATTATGTAACATCACAGTCACTAGTTGGAAATGGTTGTGAAGCAAAATAGACAGACTGAAGCAAAATAAGTCACCGGGTCCTGATGAGGGTTTTTTTCAAGGGTTCTAAAAAGGGAAAGCAAAATGGAAGTCTGTGAACCATTAACTAATTTTTTAATTTATCTCTTCAAACAGGTGCAGTGTCTGATATGTGGAAGATGGCTAATGTAATTCCTATTTTTAAAACAGGGGACAAGTCGTTACCGTCAAAATTACCGCCCAATAAGCCTGAACCCCAATTGTAGGGAAATTACTAGAGTCAATTATAGCTGAGACTATAAGAAGCCATCTCGATAAGCATAGCTTGATTATTGATACTCAGCATTGATTCACAAGAGGCCGGTCTTGTCCTAACTATTTTATTACTTTCTTCAGTTAAAGCTTTGAGGCTGTTGACCACATAAAGAATTTTGAATATTATTTACATTAGATTTTAGTAAGGCAATTGATAGAGTTCCCGCCACCAAAGACTGTTGAAGAAAGTATCAGCTCATGGGCATTGGGGGAAGGGTGCTCGCGTGGATCGAATCATGGCTCACAGACAGAAGCAAAGAGTGTCACATAAATGGGGTTAAATCCGAGTGGGGATCAGTAACAAGTGGCGTTCCACAGGGAATCAGTCTTGGGCCCGTTGTTTGTTTTATAATATATATCAATGACTTGATGGAAGGAATTACTAGTGATATGAGCAAATTCGCCGATGACACGAAGATAGGTAGGATAATTGATTTCAAACGTAGATGTTAGGGAACTTCAGAGGATTTAGACAAACTCTACTCTTGTGTCAGAAAAGTGGCAGATGCAGTCAATGTAGATAAAAGCAAGGCTCTGACGCTCGAGTGTCCATAACTCTAGCACTTATATAAGTTAAATTAAATGTAGAACTTAACCATACAGATTGCGAAAAGGACTTGGGGGTTATGGTAACAGCAAACCTTAAACCAAACAGCAATGCTAAGCGTACGTAATAAGGCAAATAGAATTACTGGGATTTATATCAAGAATGGTAAGAAACAGAAGTCCAGAGTCATACTGCAGCTTTATACATCATTAGTTAAGGGCCTCACCTAGATTATGCAGCTCAATTCAGTCCGCCATATTACAGAATGGCCATAAATTCGTTAGAAAACATTCAGCGTAGGATGACTAAATTAATACATAGCATTAGAAATCTTCCTTATGAAGAAAGATTTGAAGACTCACCTTAAGTTACATTCACTTGTTAGACGAAGAATGAGGGGAGACGATCGAAGTGTATAAGTGGAAGATAGGTATTAATAAAGGATATTAACAAGGTCTTGAGGAATCTCTCCAAAGAGAACCCGCAGTAAGGATTTAAATTAGATAATTTAGATAGAAAAGGACATAGGAAAGTATAGGTTTGGAAATAGGGTAAGTAGATGATGGGAACAGTCTAACCTAGTTGGGTCATTGAGGCTAGGACTTTGTATTTTCAAATTTAGGTGGACAAATACATGAGTGGGATGGTTGGATTTGATGGGACTTGCCACATCAGAGCTTATTTCTTGGGTAGCATTGAAAATTGGGTAGGTCAAATGTTTGGTTAGTGGGATGAATTGTAAAGGACCCTGCCTATATGGGCCAACAGCCTGCTTTCTTATGTTTCTTATGTTCTTATGTTACACTATATGCACTATGTACAAAATGTATTAGTGCACCTCGAGATCCACGGTAAGCAAGGCAGAATAAAGCAACTAGAGAGCAGACGTGCTTCAACCAGACTAGAATGGATATGAAAAGGCAGGAACAGGTGTTGGTACCCACAACAACTCTGCGATTGCTGCAAAAACCATCTTCCTTATTGGCTGAGCTGGGTACTGATTGAAGGACGGGGCCCCATCGTTAACCCTTAGCACCTTGTTCGCTGGTTGGGGAAGATAGCCTTTCAATGAGGGTATGTACATGCGCCGAATAAAGGCTATGTACTCTTTGCATGCTACAACAAGCTAATCACACCCACCAGCACCCAATCATGCATTTATCTACAATATTTTTAAAACTACACAACGTTCTAGCCTCTATAACTGCTCTCGAAAGTTTGTTCCACTCATCCACAACTCTATTACCAAAACCAGTGCTTTCCTATATCCTTCCTAAATCTGAATTTTTTAAACTTAAAACCATTGTTGCGAGTCCTGCCTAGGCTAGATATTTTCAGCACGTTATTTAAATCCCCTTGATTTATGACTCTACCCCTGCAACCAGAACTAGGTGAGTAACTAGGTGAGTACACGCACACACACAAACACACGGAATTAGGTGAGTACACACACGCACAAAGGCCAGGAGCCGTGCATCGACCCTTGCAACCACAAATAGGTGAGTACACACTCTCTTTCTCTCGCGCTCTCCTTCCCAATCTATCACGCTCCTCTTTTCCCCTTTCCAATTTTACCTCTGCTCCCCTCTTCTATTATATCTTCACCTTGCCTAATTTATCATAACCTCTGGCATCCTGCCTCACCTTCCACGATCATCGATACTCACAAACATTTTCCTGCCAAGCTTTATCTCAGACCTTTCTTCATTGTTTTTGCCAGTTATCTATTGTTTAATTCCAATTTTTTGTTGTTACCTGTTTTATTGCCTTTTTTGTGGGTAATTTGATGTTTTATTGCACGTAATTTTTTTAGTTGCTGTGAAGATGTGATATGGTGATAGTGATGATGATAAGAACATAAGAAAGAAGGAACACTGCAACAGGCCTACTGGCCCATGCGAGGCAGGTCCAATTCTCCCACGGGCTGAAGCCAATGCACCAACCCAGCCAGGTCAGGTCACATTCACTTAAGGAAGGAACATGGCAACTGACCTATTAGCACAAGCTAATCAGGCCCTACTCACACCTACCCACACCCACTCATGTATTTATCTAACCTATTTTTAAAACTACACAACGTTTTAGCCTCTATAACTGTACTCGGGAGTTTGTTCCACTCATCCACAACTCTATTACCAAACCAGTGCTTTCTTATATACTTCCTGCATCTGAATTTTTCCAACTTAAAACCAGTTGGGGTCATTGTTCGAGTTCTTCTAGGCTAGATATTTTTAGCACGTTTTTTAAATCGCCTTTATTTATTCCTGTCTTCCATTTATACACCTCAGTCATATCCTCCCTAATTCAACGCCTTTTTAGAGAGTGCAGATTCAGGGCCCTCATTCTATCCTCATAGGGAAGATTTCTGACACATGGGATCAACTTTTGTCATCCTCCTTTGTTAAGTTTTCCAGAGCATATATATCCCAATTCTTAATAAGGTGACCAAAACTAACTGGTGCAGCATATCTAAATGAGGCCTAACCAGCATATATATAGAGTTGAAGAACAACCTGAGAACTCCTATGTATTTATGCTTCTTGATTTCGAAGCCAAGGATTCTGTTAGCTTTATTGGCGAACACTTATGCACTGTTGTCTTGGTTTCAGATTACTGCTAACGCAGAGCTCCTAAAAATCCTTTTTCACAAACTGTAATATAATGATCCACATTATTTAGTGTATATTGTGCCATGGTTATCTTTCCTGTCCAACATTTATGAACTTTGCAATTTGTCTATATTAAACTGCATCTGCCACTTTCTCCGACCCCTGCATCACTGTCTATACCAATCTTCCTGGAGTCTCACAATTCCTCGTCGAATGAATTCGACGGCCTATTTTGGTATCACCATCGGCAAACTTGTTTATGTCGCTCTTTAATGCCCTCAATCAATGTCGTTTATGTAGATTGTGAACAACAGGGGGCACAACACAGGACCCCTGTGGACACCGCTCGTGACGCTTCCTCACTCTGATTTCTCCCCATTTATGCAAACTCTCTGCTGCAATTTGTCAACCATGCTTCTATCCAGTAAGAAAAAATTTCTCCTCCGTTCGATATGCCCTTAATTTTCACCTCAATAGTCTCTGACGTGGGACCCCTGTCAAAAGCCTTAACTGAAGTCCATATACAACAATATCATATTCATACCATGATCTACTCTCCTCAAATACCTTATGAAAAAATTAATAAATCGTAAGGCAGGAACGCCCCTTTATAAAACCATGATTAATTATGCTCATCAAGGTGGCTTATGAACTGCTCGGCAATTACGATTTCATAAATTTACACTATGGTACTGGTCTATAGTTTTCGAAGCTAAGGACCTGTTACCTGCTTTGAAAATGGGTATCATATTATGCCATTTTCCACTAATCTGGCAACATGCCAGTTTGTAGTGATATTTAAAAGATTAGCCAAAGGTTTGCTAAGCTCCTCTTTACATTCCTTTAGAACCCTTGCATACAGTTCATCCAGGATTGGGGATTTGTTAGGGTTTTAAATTTATCTATTTGCCTAAAAGGACCATTCATTTTGTGACCCTAATCGTGCATATTTAGTTATCCCCCCCCGTTCCGTTCTACATAATTTTATTATTTCTGGAATATCGCTAGTATCTTCCTGTAACAGTGTTAAAAGTTCTAGTGTTAAAAATTTCCTTATCACTGTCCGTGAGCTTTCCCGAGTAACGTTTGGTGGGCCCTTTCTTGTCCCTGATCTTACTTCGATATACCTGAAAGAATCCTTTTGGGTTAGCTTCGATTCTCTTGCAACTTTAACACTCATAATACTTTTTACTTTTCTTATTCCATTTTTTTTTTTTTCTATTTCTCCTCTTTAAAACTTGAATTTATAGTTTCTTAATTGCCCTCTTCCTCTTTTGATTTGCCTATATACATGCCTCTCATTTGACTAAAGAGATGTTTTAATCCAATTGATCATCATTTTAGGATCATTTTTGTTTCATCTGATTTTCCATATTGGAACATAAGGTGTCCTGACAGCAGAAACTATTCCTGGAAAACGTCATATCGGAAGTCCATCACCACCTACCTGACCCGTAGTCAGGTCATCATTTCGCCCAACCCAAGTAAATTTCAGATCCAGAAATCAGCCAAGCGAAAGTCAGGGGACGGAGACTTGATTGTCATTATTTGGGGAATTCCCAATGATAATATTAAAACTGAGTGATATGTGGATCACTTCCCAGAGCTCATCATTAACCCAAGATTATTAATAAAGCCACTTCTCTGCTGGCAAGAACCAAGTTTTAGCAGGTTATTTCCTCAGTTGGCTCTGTCACAAGCTGTTAAAAACAATCCTGAAATCATATCAAGAAAGTCCACTTGACTCTAAATTTCTTTTCAATTGGTCCAGATCAATCTGTCTGTAGTTGAAAAATCTCCCATTATTCTCAACATTTTGGTATGTAGATGCCTTACAATTTCGTCCCATAGAGTTTACTGCACATCCTATCGAAATTTGGGGGCCCCTGTATATCAAACACACCAAATTAGTTTTTCACGGCCCTCGAAAAGCTGTACCCAACAGATCGTGTCTGACGCTTCCTAATTTTTATATCTTGTCTAACACAACACTTTAAACTGTCCTGAATTACATCGCTACTCACCACTCTTCCTGTTGACCATGTCAATGTGGAATAATTTAAAGCCTTGTATGTGACATTCAGAAACAATCTCTCTATCTTTCAGATTGAGCCAGGTCTCCGTGTTATAGCAATAATATCTGTTTCTGCACTGCAATTAATCTCAGCTCATCTACTATTCTTATACATCTGGTATTAGTATATTATACTTTTAAGGGAGCTTACCCTTGCTGCGCCTGCTGTCCCCTTTGTTTGTTGACCTGATCTATTGTCTTTTGGGTGTGCGATTTCATGATGAATGCCTTTTATACATTTACTGTTTTCACATCCCTAGTTTGCAACCTGACTGTTTTCCCACACACACACAACCCTCTATATTCTAGTCAGTTTAAAATCCAGGCCCATTTGAGTAAAAAAACAATGGCCTTCTCGATCGAGTTTGCAAGTGCTTACCACCCCCTGCTCCAGAGAGATGAACTCCATCCTTGCATACAGATGTTTTGCCATAAAAGCTGTCCCAAGTTGTCACGAATGGGATTGCAAGTTCCTTGTAGTATACTGTCTAGCCAGCAATTTACACAAAATGCCCTAGACAACCTTTCATTGCCCACTCCCCTTCTAGGCAAGATGCTACATATGACTGGGACCCCTCCCTGTAACAAGACTAGCCGCGGAGTTTAGGGGCTAAGTCCTACGGGAGAGGCCAAGGTAAAACCGACTTGACGGCACGGGGAAGACAGGAAGACAGGGTGAATTTGATAACGACATATAAAAACACTGAGAGGAATCGACAAGTAGACAGAGACAGGATGTTCCAGAGATGGAACACAGCAATAAGGGTCACAGTTGGAAGTAGAAGCTCAGATGAACACAGGACATTAGGAAGGCATTTCTTCACTCACAGAGTTACCATGAGTGGAATAGTCCCTGGGAAATGAGTAGGGATGCAGGATCCAAATAAGCTTTAAGAAAGGTAGATGAAGCGCTTGGAGCAGGAAGAGTGACCCAGTGCGCCCATGAAGAGGCGGGCAGCATCTGTGACAGACCCCTGCAACCACAACTAGGTGAGTACACACACCCACGCACACACATACACACACACGGACACACAGACACAAGACACACACACACTCACACACACAACACACACACACACACACACACACACCACACACACACACACACACACAACACACAGAAGACCAAGATGATGGATAGGTACCTTGAAAACCTCATGCATCAACATGTCAGGGACACAACCAGAGAGAGAGGGGGATTGAACCAGCAAGACTGGATCTTGTGTTCACCCCTGAGCAGTTCAGCATTGAGGACACACTTACGATAGCCGCACTTGAGCTAGCGATCACGTGGTTCTCTGAGTTTGATTATAATAGTAGAGTTACAAGTGGAAGGTAACAGGAACTGAAAGGGGAACAGGCCAAACATATAAAAGGGGACTACACAGGTATGAGAAACTTCTGCAGGAGGATTCAGTGGGCAGGAGAATGGTAGGAAAATCAGTAAACGAGATGATAGGAATATGTGGCAACAAAGTGCAAGAGGCAGAGGAAAGGTTTTGTCCAAGGGGAAACACAGAAATAATAGGAAGACCAAAACGAGTCCTTGGTTTACACCCGAAGGGTAGGGAGGGTCAAAAACGTAAGTGCAACAGAGAATGGAAAAGGTACAGGAGGCATAGGACCCCAGGAAACAAGGAGATATAGAAGAGCCAAAACGAGTATGCACAGAATAAGAGGGGGAGGCCCAGCGACAGTAATGAAAACGACATAGCATCGAAAGTCAAATCTGACCCAAAACTGCAGTATAGAGCCACATTAGGAGGAAGACAACAGTCCAAGGACCAGGTGATAAGGCTGAGGAAAGAAGGTGGAGACTCCACAAGAAACGATCAAGAGGTTGTGAGGAGCTCAACACGAATTTAAGGAAGTATTTACAGTGAACAGGAAGGACTCCTAGGGGGACAGATCAGATGGGGACACCAGCAAGGAATACACCAACAAGTTTGACGACATACATACAGATGAGGAGGAGGGTGAAGAAACTGCTAAGGGGACTGCGGGGGGGGGGGGGTTCCTCCAAAGCATGGGACCGACAACATCTCCCCCTCCCCGTGGGTCCTTAGAGAGTGAGCAGATAGTTGTGCGTGCCACTTACCACAATCTTCAACACATCCCTGGAAACTGGCAACTACCTGAGGTATGGAAAACGCAAATATAGTTCCCATTTTTAAAAAAAAGGAGACAGGAAAAGAGGACTAAACTATAGACCTGTGTCATTGACGGTATAGTATGCAAAGTTATGGAGAATAATTATCAAGAGGAAGTGTGAGCACCTGGAATGGAACAAGAGTATAAATGCCAACCAGCAACGGATTCATGGAAGGCAAATCCTTTGTCACAAACCTTCCCTGGAGTTTTATGATAAAATAACGGAAGTAAAGACACGAGATGAGAGGGTGGGTGATTGCATCTTCTTGGACTGCAAAGAAGGCCTTGACACAGTTCTCACAAGAGATTAGTGCAGAGCTAGAGCATCAGGCGCATATAACAGGAAGGGCAACTGCAATGGATTCAGAGAATACCTACAGGGAGGCACCAACGAGTCATGGTAGTAATGTTGTATCACAGAGGGCACCTGTGATCGAGCGGGGTCCCACAGGGGTCGGGTCCTAGGACCAGTGCTATTTTTGGTATATGTGATGTAACGACTTGATGGAAGTTAGATCAGAAGTGATTCCCTGTTTGCAGACCGATGTTGAAGTAATGAGAGAATTAAATCTGATGAGAACCAGGCAGGACTCAAAGAACCTGGAAGACTGGACACCTGGTCCAGCAAATGCTTCTCGAATTTCAATCCGCCAAATGCAAAGTCCATGAAATAGGAGAAGGCACAGAAACCACAGACTGAGTTATAGGCCTAGGGGCCAAAGAACTGAAAACCTCACTCAAGGAGAGAATCCTTGGGGTAGTATAACAACCGAGCATTCCCGAAGCACACTCAATCAGATGACCTGCTGCAGCATATGGGGCGCCTGGCAAACCTGAGAACAGCATTCCGATACCTTGTAAGGAATCGTTTTCAAGACACTGTACCACAGTGTATGTCAGGCCCCATACTGGAGTATGCAGCAACCTGTTTGGTACCCGCACTGATAAAGCACGTCAGAAACTAGGAGAAAGTACAAAGGTTTGCGACAAGGTAGTTCCAGAGCTAAGGGTAATGTCCTATGAAGAAAGATTAAGGGAAAATCGGCCTGACGACACTGGAGACAGGAGGGTCAGGGAGACATTGATAACGACATATAAAATAACTGCGTGGAATAAGACAAGGTGGACAAAGACAGGATGTTCCCAGGGAGGGACACAGAAACAAGAGGCCACAATTGGAATTGAAGACACAAATGAGTCAGAGAGATATTAGAAGTATTCTTCAGTCATAGAGTTGTAAGCAGTGGAATAGCCTAGAAAATGACGTAGTGGGAGACAGAACCATACACAGTTTTAAGACGAGGTTTGATAAAGCTCATGGAGCGGGGAGAGAGAGGCCCAGTAGAAACCGATGAAGAGGCGGGGCCAGGAGCTAAGACTCGACCCAGCAACCACAAATAGTGAGTACAAATAGGTGAGTACACACAACACACACACACAACAACAACAAGACTAGCTCCCAGAGCTAAAAGGTATGTCCTACTAGGAGAGAATTAAGGAAATCAACCTACGGACACTGGAGGACAGGAGAGATAGGGGGGGACATGATAACGACATATAAAATACTGAGAGGAATTGACAAGGTGGACAAAGACAGGATGTTCCAGAGATTGGACCGACAGTAACAAGGGGACACACATGGAAAAGTTGAAGACACAGAATGAATCATCAGGGATGTTAGGAAGTATTTCTTCAGCCACATAGTATCAGTAAGTGGAATAGTTTCGGAAGCATGTAGTGGAGCAGATCCATACATAGCTTTAAGCAGAGGTATAATAAAGGCTCACGTTAGGAGAGTGACCTAGAAGCGATCAGTGAAGAGGGCGGGGCCATAGCTGCCGGAACTCGACCCCCGCAACCTCAACAAGGTGAGTACAACTAGTGAGTACACACACACACACACACACACACACACAAACACACACACAATAAACACACACACACACACACACACACAATCACACACACCACACACACACACACACATATATAAATATATAATATATATATAAATAAAATATACATTGACACACACGATGCCTTCTACCTACTCACCAGGTGCCTGTCAACCCCAAAACTTACCTATTTTCTGAGAATGCTCTCTCAGCCTTCCGCAGTCCAAAACTCAAGGAATATGACTCTCGTCTCTCCCTCCTGAAGGCCATGCAGAGAGTGTATTGAATCTTTCCCTTGAAGATGGACAGGCTTGCAGCCTCACTTCCGGTCAAGGCTTGAGGGCTTAGGAGTACGCAGATCTCCAATTGCTCTACCAATTTTCCTACCTCTTTCCATAGCATCAAACGAGTTGATAAGACAAATTCTTCCTGATTACCCTCAGCGACTCAGCGGGAATAGAAAGACCATAGCTATGCTAGTGCCAACAACTGAAATGGGAGACTCTTGCTGCTCCAGCACCAAACCTAGTGCGCATTGGCTCACAAACAGTCAAGCTGGGATGCCCTCGATAGCTGAAAAGGTGCTTGCCAACATGCCAGGCTGCAACATCAGATAGGGGAGATTGCCCGTCTCCAGGCTGTGTGACAACACCTCACTCCGGGGACTTTCCTCCAAACAGTTCCATATCGCAATGGTAACGCGACTCGACCCTAAGACCCTCCGTATGCAGTGGCTCTGCGCCCTTGCTGCCACCAATTCACACAGAATATACGTGTATTTGCGGCGAAGCGCAAGCAGAGACCATACGTCGAACACATGGTCTTAACTGTTCCAAAACCAAGGCTTTGGCATGCAAGACACAAATGAGGTCAACTGCATCATCAAAAGAACCCTTGCTACAGCTTGATAACCCACCGAGAGGAGCCCTGATCACTAGCAGCCAACACTACCCACCACACAGCAAAACTCCCCGACGGATCACCATCTATCCTTGGAAGAATGGCAAGCTCTTAGCATGGGACTATACCTGTGTGTCCACACTGGCTGACACCTATATCCATCACAGTGTGGGGCGACAGGGAGGAGCTGCTGACCACAGGGAGGAGTACAAGATCAGCAAGTACAGGGACATTAGCCAACAGTATCAATTTGTCCCAGTGGGATCAGAGACCTTGGGATCATGGGGAAAAAATGCCACACGTTTCCTTAAAGAATTGGGTTCCAGACTCATCGACACCACCAGGGACCCAAGGGCAGCCACTTTCATGTTCCAGCGCCTCAGCGTCGCCATCCAGAGGGGAAATGCTTGCTGCATACTTGGCTCACGTCCAGCCTCGGAGGAGCTGGAGGAAATTCATGATCTTTGATACATTGTGCCATTGTATTCATGTTTATGTTTTTTTCTGTAAATGTATTTTGTTTATTAATAAATGTTCACATAGAATATAAAAATATATAGGGGGTGGTAGGAGAAGAAAATATTCAAACAGCTCCGAGGAGATCCTTGAGTTTTCTCTGAGGTACGTTTATTGTCTTCTCTGAGGATGAGGGTCCCATTCCAGCTATAGAGTGGTACTATATATTTTTATATATATTATTGTACACTCTATAGTGGAATGGGGACCCTCTTCTCAGAGAAGACAATATAATGTACCTCAGAGAAAACTCAAGGTTCTCCTCGGAGCTGTTTGTATATTTTTCTTCTCCCTACCAACACCCTATATAATTTTTTATTACTTGTGACATTTAATAATAAACAAAATACATGTACAGAAAAAAATATAAACTGAATACATGGCACAATGTATCAAAGATGATTGGAATTTCCTCCAGCTCCTCCGAGGCTGGACGTGAGCCCAAGTAAGCAGCATGCATTTCCCCTCTGGATGGCGATGCTGAGGCGCTGGAACTTGAAGGGCTGCCCTTGGGTCCCTGGTGGTGTCGATGATGTCTGGAACCCATTTCTTTAAGGAACGTGTCTGTGGCATTTTTTCCCATGATCCCAAGGGTCTCTGATCCCACTGGGACAAAATTTGATACTGTTGGCTATATGTCCCTTGTTACTTGCTGATCTTGTAACTCCTCTTGTGGTCAAATCAGCTCTCCCTGTCGCCCCACACTGTGATGGATATAGGTGTCAGCAGTGTGGGAACACACCGGTATAGTCCCATGCTAAGAGCTGCAATTCTTCAAGGATAGATGGTTGATCCCGTATGGGCGGTTTGCTGGGTTGTGTGTATTGTTTGCTGCAAGTGATCGTGGTCCCGCTCGGCAGGGCATCCAGCTGTAGAAAGGGTTCTCTTAATGATGTCGTTGACTCATTGTTGTCTTGCATGCCCTGCCCTTGGTTTTGGAACAGTTAAGACCATGTAGAACCGTATTGGTCTGCTTGCAACTCGCGCCGCTAATACACATATATTCTGTGTGGAATTTGGGCAGCTAGGGCGCTGAGCCACTGCATACGGAGGGTTTAGGTGCCGAGTAGCGTTCCCATTGCCGATATGGGAACTGTTTTGGTGGAAGTCCCTCGGAGTGATGTGCACTCACAGCCTGGAGAGGGGCCAATCTACCTATCTGATGTTGCAGCCCTGAGTTGTTGGCAAGCACCTTTTCAAGCAATTGGGCTTATCCCAGCATGACTGTTTGGAGCCAGTGCTGCACTAGGGTTGGTGCTGGAGCAGCAAGAGTCTCCCATTCGGTGATGGCCACATGACATAGCTAGGGTCTTCTTTCCTTGCTGAGTCACTGAGGTTTGTCAGGAAGAATTTGTCTTATCAACTCGTTTGGATGCAATGGAAGAGGATAGGAAAGCTGTTAGAGCAATCTGGGAGGATCTGCGTACTCCTAGCCCTCCAAGCCTGACGGAAGTGAGGCTTGCAACCACTGTTCTATCGTCAAGGGAAGTTTCAATACACTCTCTTAGCATGGCTTAGGAGAGCGTCCTATTCTTGAGTTTTGGACTGCTGAAGGCTGGGGAGCTTCTCGAAAATAGGTAAGTTTTGGGGTTGACAAGGCACCTGGGTGTAGGTAGAAGCCATCGTGTGTGTCAATGTCTATCTGCCTGCCTTTCCATCGTCGGAGGTCTGAGACTTTTTTTCCTAGGAGGATCAGATCGATGGCATGGACCCAAGAGGAGCCACCGAGGAGTTGGCTATTCGGCTGGATCAAAGGCTCGTGCTCGTATATATATATATATAATATATATATATATATATATATATATATATATATATAGATATATATATATATATATATATACATATATATATATATATATATATATATATTTAGATATATTTATATATATATATATATATATATATATATATTATATATATATATATTTATATTATTTAACAAGTCGGCTCGTCTCCACCGAGGCAGGGTGACCAAAAAAAGAAAGAAAATCCCAAAAGAGAAAATACTTTCATCATCATTCAACACTTTCATCTCATTCACACATAATCCCGGTCTAAGACTACTATTACTGGGAAGTAGTCTCCCTCTCTTCCACACAACCCTACCTGAGCCTCAATTATCCTCATAAAAACTTTAAACAGATTTTGTAACTTACCAGCTATTCCAATATACTTCCAACATCTGCCACTTTGCTCCTCTATCCTCTCTATCTATGCCTTTTCAAAATTCATAAAATGCAATAAAAACTGCCTACCTTTATCTATATACTGTTCACATAATATGCTTCAAATGTAATCACTTGGATCTTCACATCCCCTACCCACTCTGAAGCTCCCTTGCTCATCCACATCCTACATTCTGTTTCCCTACTTCTATTTTTTCAATTAATACCATTAAAACCCGTACACTTTTTCTGATATACTCAGTAAACTTATTCCTCTATAATTTTACAATCTCTTTTGTGGCCCCTGCCCTTTATAAAAAGCGACCTAATTCATGCTATTGCCAATACCTAGGTACCTTCCCCTCTTTCATACATTTATTAAACAAAAATAACAACCACTCCAACACTATATCCCCACCTCCTCCCTGCTTTCTACCATTTCTGTCATGATCCCGTCAGTTCAGCTGCTTTACCCCGTTTCATTCTACGTAATGCCTCACGTACTCCCCACACTAACATCCTGCTCTTCTTCACTCCTAAAAGATGGTCTACCTCCCTGGCCAGTGCATCAAAATTTTCCGCCTACGTATCTTCGTCGATATTTTAAAGTTGCTCAAAATATTCTCCGCCATCTACCCAATACCTCATCTCACCATCTACTAACTCCCCTACTCTGTTTTTAATGAAAATCCATTCGTTCCCTAGGTTTTTCTAATCTTGTTTAACTCCTCCCAAATTTTTTTCTTATTGAAAATTATGAACTCTGAAGATTCGATCATTTGGCAAAGAGTTTTGGTGTCGGCCCTGTGGCATGCAAAGAAGAGTACGTAACTTTGTTCGGCGCTTGTACACACCCTCATTTGCAGGCTCATTACGGTCAAATATAACTTAAAAACGACTATTTGATTTCTGCACTTAGACTGGTAAGGAGATAGAGGGCCGGACAATTGTCTGACAGGTTAGTAGTTCCAACAAACTTAGAACCTCAGATATTGAATATAGCTTATTAATACTTCATTAGGAGGTCACTTAGGTATTATTAGAACATTATTAGAATCACAAAAGTATTTTATTGGCCAAAATAAGCAGGATGTGAAGAATCATATCCTGTGTTGCCGTGAATGTCGGCAAGTAGGAAACCTGGACATTCATTAAGCCTGCCACCTCGCCAACCGATATGCTGATGGAGAACCTTTTTGCAGATTTAATTATAGATTGTGTAGCGTCCTGCCTAGGTCAGTCGGGAAATCAGTAGTTATTTACCATTATGGATAGATTCTAAACAATATTACTATATTTTAATTTATTGATATGTTAGGTTAGGATGTTTTAGGTGACTTGTCGTAACCCCTTCCAAGCTCTTTTATTTTATCCCTGGGTGTGAGTTTTTTTTTTTTTTTTTTTTTTTTTTAGTGGAGGGGATGCGGGGCTACCGTCCGCCGTTGTTTTGGACCCTAAGTTAGCCTGCTGTCTGCTGTCTCGCTCTGAGTTTAGGGGGATGGGCTTTTCTCACGAGGAGAAAAGTTGAGTCTCTATCTAAGAGTTGGTATTGAAATCCAAATGGTACACTAGGCCGACAGGTTGGTAGGTAAGACACATAGGCACATAGTCAGCTGACGGGACTGACACTTGGTCGCGAGGGATGCAACCTCAAATTCTACGGCTTCAAGGGAGATGGACTGATTACATCGTTTCACATTCTAATGTTCCTGCAACTTTCTGTATTCGACTGAAGAGCTACTGGTGTAAGCGAAAAACGTTTCGGAAATAAGTTGCCTAATGTTGCTATGTGTCTTACCACCAACCTGTCGGTAGTGTATACCATTTTGTTTTCCTCTTGTCACACACTGCAAACAATGGCATCTTGGTACAGAAAATACACCTTGGAAACTTTTTCAAGTGAGAATTTGTGGATCTGAGAGGACGTGAACTTCTCAGTGGCTGCCTTCTCCACTACTAACTACTCTGCACCTCTCATTCGGACAGTAATTAGTCTCGCAGTGTCGCTTGTTCTTCAGGATTTGTTTCCTGACTTTGGAACTGAACTTCTTCCAGGTGAGGGACTGACAACCTCAAATTCTACGATTCAAGGGTGTTGGACTGATTACATCGTCTTGCACATCTCTACTGTTCCTGCCTACTTTCTGTTATTCGACCTGAAGGATCCTACTGTGTAGGCGAAACGTTTCGG
Source organism: Cherax quadricarinatus (assembly GCF_026875155.1). Taxonomy (NCBI): domain Eukaryota; kingdom Metazoa; phylum Arthropoda; class Malacostraca; order Decapoda; family Parastacidae; genus Cherax; species Cherax quadricarinatus. The sequence continues at coordinate 2,299,138 of NC_069426.1, forward strand.
AATAAGTTGCCCTAACTGTTGTCTATGTGTTTAACTACAAGAGTTGATGGTTGAGGGGGAAGGCTGCCCAATTATTTTGTGCCATGGGCGGCAAGGTTTTCCACTGGGAGGTGGGACCTAATCCTGAGCCTCTGGGGTGTGGGTATGGCATGACATGCAAAGAGTATACGTTAACTTTATTCGGCGCATGTACACACCCTCAACCAGCGAACCAGGGAAACTAAGGGTTGGCGAATGGCTCCCGTCGTTCATCCTGTACCAGGTTCAAGCCAATGAGAGGATGGTTTTGGCAAATCGCAGAGGTTATGCAGGTACCACTCTCTGTCCGCCCTTGTCATTCCAATTCTAGAGTGGGTTGAAGCACGGTCTGCTCTCTAGTGGCTTCTATTCTGCCTTGCTTACCGTGGAGTGCACTAATACCTATAGTAGTACATAGTGTATATAGTGTACATACTTCTGTTCTAAATTGGTGAAGGATAATACAAGTCAAAAGTTTTCCTGCAGTGTTTATTTTGCTCCCTTTACACCCAGGATAACAGGCCTTTGGGACTCCTGGGTTGTAATACTCCCGCAACCCGGCCAGTACGTCTTTTTAAAAGGGATTACTGGTGTGGATGCTACAACCTCTGGAACTGTACAGGGGACACTCATCCTCAGCGAGAAGAATAAACTTTCGGGGAAAACTCAGGTTATTCTCGAGCTGTTTGGTTATCTGTCTTCTCCTGCCATCCCTACATTCCATATTATAAGCGACATTTAATTAAAGACCATAATACATTAGCAAAAATACAAATAGGGATTAGTACATCATAAATAACATCTCAGAGACCTACATCTCGAACACTTTG
>NC_069426.1:2304985-2368927 GCF_026875155.1 Cherax quadricarinatus
GTGATGTGAAATGTCACCATGGTTGTTTAATAATTTATAGATGGGGTTGTAAAGGAAGTAAATGCTAGGTGTTCGGAGAGGGGGGGTTTTTAAAATTTATGGGGAATAAAATTTCAAATTGGGAATTGACACAGTTACTTTTGCTGATGATACTGTGCTTATGGGAGATTCTAAGAAAAACTGCAAATGTTAGTGGATGATTTGAAATGTGTGTAAAGGTAGAAATTGAAAGTGAACAAGAAAAGAGTAAGGTGATGAGGTATCAAATGATTTAGATAAAAAAAAATGGATATCAAATTGGGGGAGGAGGAGTATGGAAGAAGTGAATGTTTTCAGATACTTGGGAGTTGACGTGTCGGCGGATGGATTTATGAAGGATGAGGTTAATCATAGAATTGATGAGGAAAAAAGGTGAGTGGTGCGTTGAGGTATATGTGGAGTCAAAAAACGTTATCTATGGAGGCAAAGAAGGGAATGTATGAAAGTAAAAGTATACCAACACTCTTATATGGATGTGAAGCTTGGGGGGTAAATGCAGCAGCGAGAGACGGTTGGAGGCAGTGGAGATGTCCTGTCTAAGGGCAAAGTGTGGGGGTAAATATTATGCAGAAAATTCGGAGTGTGGGAAAATTTGGAAAGGTGTGGAGTTAATAAAAGCATTAGTCAGAGGCAGAAGAGGGGTTGTTGAGGTGGTTTGGTCATTTAGAGAGAATGGATCAAAATAAATGACATGGAAAGCATATAAATCTATAGGGGAAGGAAAGAGGGTAGGGTCGTCCTCGAAAGGGTTGGAAAGAGGGGTAAAGGAGGTTTGTGGGCGAGGGGGGTTGGACTTCCAGCAAGCGTGCATGAGCGTGTTAATAGGAGTGAATGGAGACGAATGATACTTGGGACCTGCGATCTGTTGGAGTGTGAGCAGGGTAATATTTAGTGAAGGGATTCAGGGAAACCGGTTTTTTCATATAGTCGGACTTGAGTCCTGGAAATGGGAAGTACAATGCCTGCACTTAAAGGAGGGGTTTGGGATATTGGCAGTTGGAGGGATATGTTTGTAAACTTTATACGTATATTTCTTCTAAAACTGTTGTATTCTGAGCACCTCGAAAAACCGTGTAATGTGTGAGTGTGTGAAGTGTTGAATGATGAGAAAGTATTTTCTTTTTGGGGATTTTCTTTTTTTTGGGTCACCCGCCTCGGTGGGAGACGACCGACTTGTTGAATAAAAATTATAATATAATATATATATATATATTATATAAATATAAAAATATATATATATTATAATATATAATATTATTATATGTATATAATTTTGTTATATAATATAAAATGTTATAAATATTTTATAAATAAATTTATTATTTTATAATATATATTATATTAATATATTTATATATATATATATAATATTTAATATATATGTCTGAGGATTTTGGTTTGTTAATATAATGAAGAATTTGTTTTGGAATGTTAGGAGGAGGGGGATTACCCAAAACTGTTTGTCCAAGGGCGGAAGGGTTTTGAGGTGTTCGAATGTGAGAGAATGGAGAAACAGAATGACTTCAAGGTGGGGATCAGTCTGGGAGTAGGAAAAAGGCAGGGGTGTTGGGTGTGGCAAGAAGGGTTGGGAGGGAGGGGTAAAGGGTTTTGTGTGGTGGGGTGACTCCGAGAGCATGGTTGAGGTGTTTGTGGAGTGAATGGGACAAATGGTTTTAATACTTGACGTTCTGTTTAGTGTGGCAAAGTACTTATGAGGGATTCAGGGAAAAACCACCGGACTGAGTCCTGGGAGATAAGTAGGCTTCATCTGAAGGGGTTTAATGTTGCATTAAAAATTAGTTGTAAAATTTCTTTAAACAATAAAGTTTAACTAAATTTGTAAAAGTTTTTACTTTTTGGGACCTGTTGGTAATTTAAAAATTTTTTAAAATAAAATTGATATATTTTTAAATTTTTAATTAAAATTTTTTTGAAAAATTTTTTTTTTTTAAATTAAAAAAATTATTGCACTTTGGGGTTAAAAATTTCCAAAAGTTTTAATTTAATTTCCAAAAACGTTTTAACAAAATTTTTGGGTTTCCTTAAAGAAGGGAAAAAAAATTTTTTTCGGAAAAAATTTTGGGGGTTGGGGGGCCCCCTTTTAAAAGGGGAAAAAGGGTTTTTTGTCGGGGCAAACCCGACTTTTAAACGGGTTTTAAGTTCTTTTTTAAATATTGATTCGGGAGGTAAAAAAGCATTTTGGGGTTTTGGGGAAACCCAGGCCGGAGACCCTTTTTAAAAAAGGAAAAAAAAATGAAGTTAGAAAAACCTTAGTTAAAAATTTGGGAAAAATGGGGTGGGAGGTGAAAGTTTTTTTTGGGCCATCCCTTTTTGGGGGGGCCCCGGGGTTGATAAAAAAAAAAATTTTTTAATTTTTTTTAAATTTTTAAAATATTTTTTTTTAAAAAAAAATTATATAAAATATATATATATAATATATATATATATAAAATATTAATTATATATATAATTAAAAAATATATAAAAAATTAAAATAATTATTTTATATTTTAATAAATAATTTTTTAAAAAAAATTTATTGTACAGGACGAGGGGATTGATCAATAAAAAATTGGCCCCCGGACCCAACATTGTACTGGCCTGCCCTTTTGACAAGAACCACATGATGCCTAAACCACAGAACAACCCAATCCTACAAGAGCATGCCGCAGAAAAGGCCTCTGTTTTTGCCTTGGTCTGAGGGAAAACGAACATGGGGGGGTTTTTAGGCTAATTTTTATTCTCATCCCTGTTAGGGGTTTCTACCTCACCCAGTACATTTATATATTATTGAAACCCCAAACAAGTGGAATTGATCAATAACACTGCCTAAAGGACCCAACTCATGCTGTACTGGGCCGCCAATGTACGAGAACCACATGACACTTTCAAACCACAGGGCCACGCCTAGGTTTAATTTAAAATTAGGCAGGGAAGGCCCATCTAATCCTTGCTGATGTCATTAATCAAATTCTTAGCAAAATGATTTCTTATATTATCAGCTATAATTTACTCTAATAATTCCTCAACTGAGATTAGGCTTTTTTGGGGGGTAAAGGGGTTAACCCTTACCAGGCCCTCCTCATATTTGAGCAGATGCAACAATTGCAAACCCAATTGTATAGTATATGCAATTTTAAGACAAATTTTTTTGTGACAAAAATTTTGAGTTTTTTATTTTTTGGGGCCTAAAACCTTTTTTGGGGGAAAAATTGGGACCTCGCTTTTGTAGGTTAGATCGGGCAAAATTTTGAGAAGCCAAAAAGGGTTTTTTTAAAAAAAAAATTTTAAAATTTAAAAAGGAATTTTTTTTAAGGGTTTATTTAAACCTTGGAAAAAAAGGGAAACTTGATTTTTTTTTAAACTTTTTAAAATTGCCTTTTAAAAAAATTGAAAAAATTTTACAAAAATATTCAATGGGTTTAAATGTTTTTGTTTAGGGGAATTCCAAAACAATTCCTCAAATTCAGAAAATTAACCTTGAAAAAAAAAAAGGGGAAAAAATTACCCTTTTTTTTTGGTTTCAAGACATGAAGCCCTTTTAAAATTCGGGGTTTCATAAAATTTTTAAAAGGGGTTTTTATCTTTTGGAATTTTAAAAAATGAAACCTAAAAAGGGGTTTTGAAAATTTGGGAAATCTCATTTGGGATTCCATTGAAAAATTTTGGGGGGGAAGGGGAAAACCCGGCCCTTATTCTTATTTTTTAAAAACCCCCCAAGCCCCTTAACAAAAAACCCCTTCCCGGTTTTTAAACCAAAAGTAACCAGTTTTTTTGGGAAAATTTGGGGAATGCTAAATTTATCAATTTTCCCCCCCCACTTGGGTTTTTTTTTTTGGGGGGGGAATTTTTTTGTTCCTTCCTCATTTTTTTTGGGGTTAGAATTATAGGAAAAACTGTTTTCCCAAATCGGGGGCAAATCCAATACTTTTAAATGACCCTTTTACCTTTGTTTTTTCCTTTCAAAAGAATAGTTGTTTTAATTTCTGGTCCCTTAGTCCTTTTTTGAAGGGGTTCGTTTTCCTGGGGCCCTTTAAAAAAAGGGTTTTAAAATGGGGTTTTGTTCCACATTTTCAACAAAAAAACCCTTTGGATTTAAAGATTTTTTTTCCCCCCTTTGGCAACCGGAAATAAATTTTTTTCCCTTGTAATTTAGGCAGAAAAAATACCCGGGTCAAAAAAGAAAATTCCCCTTTTTAAAAAGGGTAAAATTTCCTTTTTTGGGGGTTTTTTATCCCCCAAACCCAAACATCAATAGATTTGTAACCCAAAAGTCACAGTTTTCTTTTTTCAAACAGGGTTTTACTTTATAATTTGTCGCTTTTTTGGGTAACCCTTTAATTTTCTGTCCCAAAACCAAACCTTTTTTCAAAAATTGAAATTTGGGGGAACAATGAAACCAAAACCTCTAAGGGAGGGTGCCATCAAAATTTGAAATTCCAAAAAATTAAAATCCCACAGTGGTTTTTAGATTAAAAAAATTTTGTTTCAACGTTTTTTTAAAAAGAAAACCCCCAGAAAATTTCCAAAAAAATTTTTTGTGGGGTTTTCCCTTTTTTTTTTTAAAATTTGGGTTTTGTTGAAAGGGCCCAAAGTGTTTAGGTTTTACGTTGTTTTTAACCTAATCGTTTTTAAAATGCTTATTTTGAAACAGAAAATTTTCCCACTTTTTTTAGAAAATTTTTTCACCAACTTGAAAAAAAATTTTTCCGGGGCTCAAACTTTTCCCAAACCTTCCCTTATTTTAAAATTTTAAGGGCCTTAATTTTTTTGCCCCTGACCCAAAAAAATTTGGGTTTCAACAAAATAAAAAAAACCAAAAAATTTTTAAAAATTTAAAATTTTTAAAAAGGAAAAATTTTTAAAAATTACAAAAAAAATTTTTTCAGATGAATTTTTACTTATTAAAACAAGGTTTTTTTTTTAAAACCTGAATATGTCTTCAGGGGAATTTCTTCCCTTTCAAGGGGAAAATTTAAAAAAAAAAAGGAAGGTTCTCCTTTGTACCGCCCTCAAATTTTCAAAAGGTTTTCTCCCACAGCCCCCAATTTAAACCAAAAAGGAAAACCCTTCAAGTCTTTTTTTAAATTTCCAATGCCTAGGAAATTTCCCTTTAAACCAAAAAATTTTAAAAACATCTTCCTAAAATTAAAATTCGACACCCTAATTTTAAATTTAATTTTAAAGGTAAACGGGAAAACCCCGGGGCCCTAGCATCGGGGGACTCCCAAGGCCCCCTTAAAAGCCCGGGAAATTTATTGGGAAAAAGCGGAAGTTCCATAGCTTTTTTTAGGGTGAGAAAACAGTTTTTAAAATTTTGGGGAAACCCAAAAGGGGGGTCCCAAAAAAATAAAACGGGGGTTTTCCCTTTGGCCCTTTTTAAAAAAATTTTTAAAAAAAATTTTTTTTTTAAAAATTTTAATAAAAAATTTAAAAAATTTTAAAATTTAATTTCCAAAGCAAAAGGGGCTTGAAAGCTTTTAAAAAAATTTAAAGCCCTTTAAAAAAAACTTTTTTAAAGTTTTTTTTAATTAAGAAAAAAAAAAATTTTTTTTTTAAAAAACAAAAATTTCCCCTTTTTTTTAAAAAACATTTTTTTCCCTCCCCCAAATATATTTTGAGTTAAAATAATTTAATATCCCGTGAAATAATTTTTTCTTTGGGCAAATAAAGGAAAATTTTTCAAACAAATTTTTTTGTTTTATCAAATAATTTTTTAAGAAAAGAGAATTTGCAAAAGCCAAAAAAAATTTTTTAAAAAAAATATATATTAATATATATATATTATATATATTAAAAAATTTTTAAATTATATTTTTTAATTTTTTTTTTTTAAAAAAAACACCCCAAAAAAAACAAAAAAAAAAAAAAAAAAAAAAAACAACTAACCCTTTCCCCCCCCCCGGGGGGGGGCCCCCGGGGGGGCCCCCTCTGGATCCCCAAACTTTTTGGAAAAGGGTGCCCCCGGGTTTTGGGTTTTTTTGGGGTTTTTCCCACCTTTTCAAACCCCCCCCCCCCCCCCCAAAATGGTTTAAGGGGGGGGAAAGGTTTTTTTTTTTGGGGTTTTTTCGGGCCCCCCCCCTTCATACAGAATGGAAAGGGGGTTTTTGGGGCAGCCAGGGTCCCCAACCCCCCCTTTCCCCCCCGGGGTAAAGGGCCCCGCGCTTTTGACTTCCATCAGACCTCTGTACTTTTGGGGTTCCCTTTACGGGCAACGGCTTGGGGGGCTTTCTTTTTTTTTTGTCATTGATCTCCTCATGTCTGGGTCTTCCTTCTGCGTTGGGACACGAGACCTGAAGTCCGAATTGATCACTGTCGCCCTCGCAAAAGCACCTATGTTCGGTGAGGTGGGGCGGCTAGCGAAGAGCAACACCAACCGAATGGCCTTGGGGGCGAGACGGGGGCCCAGGGAGGAATTTTGGGGGCAGCTAACAGAAAAACTCCTGAGTGGGTGCCTCACTGCCCGGGGACGAGCTTTGTTCTTTTTCCTGAAGCTTGGGGAGAAATTTTGGGTTGGCGATTTTTTTCAATCGGTTTGTCCCCTGGGACGTTTGGTGTTTGGGGGACGGTCTCTGGGAAGTCTGAAGGGGTTCCCCCCGAATCGTGCTTTGTAAACCCGGGTCTTGAGCTCTTTCCAATTCTAAGCGTTCGGGGACTATCTTTTTGACAATGCACGGAAGCCAAACACAAGAAAAAAAAGGGAGGTAAAGCAACAGCGTTGCTTTAGCACCCCTTACCCCCATTTCACGGGAGGGAGCCCGATCCCCTTGCCACCTCATGACGGTTTAGTGCCTTTTTAAAAGTTATTCAGTGTGCGTCATTTAACGGTGTTTGGGGGGTCCCCAAAAAAGGGTCCCCCTCAAAATAATGAGTCTTGGCATAGTAAGACACCTTGTGAGGAATACAGAGCATATGGGCACAAGATCGTTTTTCCTCCTCCTTTCATCAGGTCATTCAAATTTTCCGAGGACGTTGATGGCCTGGTGACCCCCCGGGGCCCCCAAGAGGGACTGTTGGCGGAGTTGTAGTTGAGACTTCTGGGGGGATTTTTCGACAGCATTTTTTTTTTCCGGGGTTTTTTGTGATATTTCACATTTGGGGGGATTGAAGATCCAAGTCTCTCCCGTTTTTCACCCTTATAGGTCCCCCACGGGGGTCTTCAGTACCTGCCAGAGTGCGCTCCAGGGAACCAGATATTGACTCACTGCGTAGGCTGGAAATTATTTTTCTTACTCCCAACAGAAGAGAAGTGGGGCGAGGGGGCACCCTGCTGAAACCCCCCTCTATGATTTAATTTTTTATGTTCTCCCCCAAAAAAAGAATTGAGGGTTTGCTGGCGGCGAAAGAAGGGAAAGAGACGGGGGCCGAACCCGAACGTGGGAAAACAGCATCCTCTTCCCAAAAAACCAAAATCAAGTTTGGGCTATGGGCCCTTTTCTTCTGGTAGGTCCCCGAGTAGGGCCCCCGCCCAGGCTCAGCTTCACTGCCCTTTAGAGACCCCAAAGCCCAGTTGGGGTGGCTGGGTAAAGTGGGAGCTTCTAGCAATGTTTTTCATGCTGCTTTGGCAACGAACGGCGAAGAGTGTTTCCAAATGCAAGGCTATTCCCCCATCCCTCTTCTTTAAAGCACATAGTGAGGCTCCAAAAAGAAAGGGTTTTAATTTCTTTGGGATTCGCCCCGCCGGCAATTGTTGACAAAATTGTTAAACTCGGTGAGAAGAATTGAGCAGATTCACAAATATGGATTTACCACTCTTTTTAGGGTTTAGGGCAATTCCATTAACCTCCTGCAGATCCTCTGGAAATGACACGACGCTTTTTAGACTTTCCAAATTTGGCAAAAATTTAATTGTTTTGATGGGGGTTTCCCCAGGTTTTTGTTTTAGGGTTGGTGTCCCGGTTGGATGCTTGTCTCTTATGCTTAGGGTGTGGTCCATCCCTTGGGGGGTACATGTGTCACTTTAATTATTCTTATTGCTCCCCCCTGGTTTCCCTTTTTCAATTTTTTTTTCTAACCTGTGCGCAAATTTTTCGTTTTTAGTGGGACTTTTCTTGGGGCTAGCTCTTTTTTCCCGATGATGGGGCAGAGGGCACAGTTACTGTTCTTGGGATTGCGCAGCCTTGATAACTGACGTGGTTTTCAGTTTGCCTGCTTTCGGTGCCGCTTTGCCAAAAAAAGGTTTCCCATTTTTTTTCCTGGTTTTAATTTGGGTCCTTAATAGGGGTGGTTTTTTTCCTTCATTGGGGGAGCCGCTTTGGGGTGTGGGGTTTTGTTTTGCTAGAAGGAGAATGCCAACAGGGTTTTTGCAGGGAGGGCCTTGGAATTTTTCCTTCCGCGGAGGCTGTGGGTTCCTGCTGGGGGATATGGCCCAAACCCCTTTGGAGTGGGGGTCCCTGTGGTGTGAATCCCCCAAAAGAAGTTCCTTCATTGTTGGTTGCATTTTTTCCCTGGGGTTTTCGTGGGGGCTTATGTCTGCCCACCCAAATGTGTGGAAAGCCCCCGGTGGGGAAACTCCTCACATACCGCATGTTTCATTGGGGGTTGGGGGGAAGGAGGGGTGTCCAGTCTTTGGGTGGGCGTGAAGAAAAGGGAGGAGTGGTAGTGTGTGGGGGGTAGGATCATCCCTTTTGGAAAAAGAATAAAAAGTTGTGACATTTTAAACAAAAACACCACATCTCTGTGCACACCCCCACATCAAAGACCCCCTATACCCACAGTAGACATCCATACAACATGCAGTACACTATAACTATATACACTATACACACGGTGAACAAGCACCCATTGTTGTAACCGACACACGGTGTATTGCGCCCTGTTTGGGGGAAGGGGGGCCCGTTTTACCCCCAACCCCGCTCCCCTCCCCTCCATAGGCCCCCCTCACCCCACCCCTCCTACCCATGGGGCCGTTTTGTTTTCCCCCCACTGAATTACATACCAGAACTTTTCTTGATTCTGCGGAAAGACAAAATGCGGAGTCTTTTGGCCCTTTCCAACAGACCACAAATTCACACACCACCTGTTGAGAAATCCTGGTAGGGGTTTTTTGATTTGGGGGATTTGTGGGCCAAAAACACAGAGCGGGGTCCCCAAACCCCTCTCTGGGAGAGGTGCCCCAAATATATATATATATATATATATATTATATATATTAATTTTTTAAAATAATATATATATAATATTAAAATATAAATATATATATAAAAATATAAAAATATTGGTGGAATGAGATGTAAAAAGAGTAAAAAGGAAATAAGTTAGCATATGAAAGTTTTTACAAGTAAATGATCCCGGAGGGGAAAAGGGATATGGAGAAAAGGAGAGGTTAAGAGAGTGGGAACAATGTAAAAAGAAGCAAATGAGGTGGGTAATGTTTTCAACAAATTTTGTTGAAAATAGAAAAAGTTTTGGTGAAATTAAAAAAAGTTAAGGAACCCCAGAGAAAAATGGATTTGTCAGTTAAAACGGGAAAGAGGAGGTTATTAAATAAGAGTTAGAGGTACTGGGAAGAGGGGAAATATTTTGAGGAATTGTTAAATGTTGATGAAGTGGGGAAGCTGTGATTTCGTGTTTAGGCAAGTGAGTCGAGTGATTTACGTTTGACCAGACCCCCACACGCCCACTTTGGGGGGGGGGGGGGAAGAAGGAGGGGAAGGGATAGTGGAAGCTAGACTGACCCTACCTTAACAAGCAGCCGGCAGTCAAACTATCACTTTCGGGGTGGGGGAAAAAAAGCGGGAATAGCGGGAGCTTGACTTACCCTACCTTAAACAAGTAGCCGGCAATGAAACATACTGTTACTATATACTCCCTCTCTACTCCTATCTATTGAACTTTTCCCTCACACAGATGAACAAGGAGGTTTTAGGAAAGGTAGGGGGGGTGTGGACCAGGTGTTTACAATGAAACATATAAGTGAACAGTATTTAGATAAGGCTAAAGAGGTTTTTTGTGGCATTTATGGATTGGAAAAGGCGTATGGACAGGGTGGATAGGGGGGCAATGTGGCAGATGTTGCAGGTGTATGGTGTAGGAGGTAGGTTACTGAAAGCAGTGAAGAGTTTTACGAGGATAGTGAGGCTCAAGTTAGAGTATGTAGGAAAGAGGGAGATTATTTTCCAGTAAAAGTAAGCCTTAGACAAGAATGTGAGATGTCACTGTGGTTGTTTAATATATTTATAGATGGGGTTGTAAGAGAAGTAAATGCGAGGGTCTTGGCAAGAGGCGTTGAGTTTAAAAAATAAAGAATCACACAAATTTAGAGTTGTCACAGTTGCTCTTTGCTGATGACACTGTGCTCTTGGGAGATTCTGAAGAGAAGTTGCAGAGGTTGGTGAATGAATTTGGTAGGGTATGCAAAGAAGAAAATTAAAAGTGAATACAGGAAAGAGTAAGGTTATGAGGATAACAAAAAGATTAGGTGATTTAAAGATTGGATATCAGATTGGAGGGAGAGAGTATGGAGGAGGTGAATGTATTCAGATATTTGGAGTGGACGTGTCAGCAGATGGGTCTATGAAAGATGAGGTGAATCATAGAATTGATGAGGGGAAAAGGTGAGCGGTGCACTTAGGAGTCTGTGGAGACAAGAACTTTGTCCTTGGAGGCAAAGAGGGGAATGTATGAGAGTATAGTTTTACCAATGCTCTTATATGGGTGTGAAGCATGGGTGATGAATGTTGCAGCGAGGAGAAGGCTGGAGGCAGTGGAGAGTCATGTCTGAGGGCAATGTGTGGTGTGAATGTAATGCAGAGAATTCGTAGTTTGGAAGTTAGGAGGAGGTGCGGGATTACCAAAACTGTTGTCCAGAGGGCTGAGGAAGGGTTGTTGAGGTGGTTCGGACATGTAGAGAGAATGGAGCGAAACAGAATGACTTCAAGAGTGTATCAGTCTGTAGTGGAAGGAAGGCAGGGTAGGGGTCGGCCTAGGAAAGGTTGGAGGGAAGGGGTAAAGGAGGTATTGTGTTCGAGGGGCTTGTACTTCCAGCGGGCATGCGTGAGCGTGTTTGATAGGAGTGAATGGAGACAAATGGTTTTTAATACTTGACGTGCTGTTGGAGTGTGAGCAAAGTAACATTTATGAAGGGATTCAGGGAAACCGGCAGGCCGGACATGAGTCCTGGAGATGGGAAGTACAGTGCCTGCACTCTGAAGGAGGGGTGTTAATGTTGCAGTTTAAAAACTGTAGTGTAAAGCACCCTTCTGGCAAGACAGTGATGGAGTGAATGATGGTGAAAGTTTTTCTTTTTCGGGCCACCCTGCCTTGGTGGGAATCGGCCAGTGTGTTAATAAAAAAAATAATAATATAATATATATATATATATATATATATATATATATAATATATATATATATATATATATATATATATATATATATATATATAGAAACCACGAGAAACAAGTGGTTTTGAATCATTTACCAAACTTCGGAAGGCCAGGATTCTACCCCACGACACAATGTCCTGTCTCAAGAGAGAACACAATGTACATGTCACCTTATTCACTCAGATGTCGATCTTACAAAGATTACACACCCGGCAGAGCTAGGTGTCGTTCGTGATCCGAGGACACTCGTGGTAGTGGTATGCTGAAGGATTAATTTCAGCCTCCTCCTGTTTAAATAACCGCCTCAACAATCAGTCTATATAGCAATGAAACCACATAATAAGTGGTTTTGAATCAATTACCAAACTGCCGCAGGCCAGAGTTCGACTCCACGACACGTTGTCATTGAATGTCAACACACCTTTGGCAAGACAAACATGGAGTGAGTGATGATGAAGGTGTTTCTTCTTTTTTTAGGTCACCCTGCCTCGGTAGGAAACTTAGGTGTGTCGGTCACTCAAGTCGGCTAACTGGTTTCCTTAAATTCCTTCATAATATATTCCCTTGCTCACACTCCACAGTACATCAAGAAAAAACATATACCTTTTTCTCGCTCCTAACACGCTCTGCTTGCTGGTTTTAAGCACTCACAAACAAATCTTACATTACCCTCTCCCTTCAAAATTTCCTAGGACGGACCCATTCCTGCCCTTCATTCAATGACAAATTTATATACTTCCAAGTCATTCTATTTTGTTCCACCCTTTTCTAAGTGGCCGAAACCACATCAAAACAACCCCCTCATTCAACCCTCTGGATAACACTTTTAGTAACTCTGACACCTCTTCTAATTTCCAAGCTAAGGATTCTGTGCATTATATTCACTCCATCACTGCCATCGGACACGACATCTCCATGTTCTCCTTGTTGCAACTTTCACTACCCATGCTTCACATCGATTTTAAGAGCATTGGTACCATTATACTCTAACACATTTCCCCATTTTCTTTCCATGGATAACGTCTTCTCCACAGACTTCTCTGTTATACCACTCACCCTTTTCCCCTTGTCAGTTCTATGGTTCGCCTCCCTCGTCCTTCATACACCTTCTAACTGACAAAGTTATTAACAAAAAAAAAACAAAATAATCTGAAAAACATGAACCTCTCCATAACTCCTCCCTTTAACCTGATTACCCAGTCTTCCATTTTCTATTTTTAATTATCCTCTCTTTTTATTCTTTCCCTTGATAATTTTTAACTTTCTTCTTCATATACTTTCCCAATCATCCTCTTTCCTCTGCAAATTCTTGTCAGGATCTCCAAAAGAACAAAGTATTTTAAGTGTTTAATATTCTTCATCTTTTAATCCCCACTTATTGTAAACACCCAATCATTACTTCTGTTACAATCCCATCTTTAATTATTATTTAACAACCACGACTTGGTAACCATCACGCCATCCCGTTTCTAGGCTTACTTTTACGGGAAAAATATCTCCCTGTATCTATATCGTACCTGAGTCTATCCTCGAAAACTCTTAACTGTTTTCTATGTCAGTGCTCATTTAGCCCTATTCCACTAACCATTAAAGCAAGAGTTTAAGGAATGGGTTCTCACTATGTTTTGGGAGCTTACCTAGGGTGCACCCAAAGTTTCTTAATGAAGAAAAATTAAAGAAATATTTCATGTTTCTACAAAAACTATGGTCAACTGAGGGTTTATAAAAACTCTGTTGGCTGCAGCTAGGAGGAAAAACGTATCATAGGACTGACCTAGATAATACCTCAGATCCAGGAATGTTCTGGTTTTCTCAATGAATAAGAATTAATTTGTCCTTCCAAATTCCCTAAATAGATTTTCAACATTACAAGCTATGTTCTTAACAATTCACGGATGGTTATAAGCATTTTTGATGGATGAATTCTCTCAATCATTTGTGTTGGAAAGTGTTTTACTGATCAGCAGTATGGCGGCATCTACCTTACTTGGGAAAGACTGGCAAACTATCTAGATGATTGGTTTACCCAAATACCGATTACTGATACGGCTGCCTCAGGAATCAAATGTAATTTTTCAGTCATCTACGTATGTTAATAACTACGAATTGGCAGAAGCTTTGGTTCTATGCTCTTCTTTGTAAAAAATGCTGTAGAATCAGCATTTTTAGCAAAGATATAGCAAAAATATATATTATAGACAGCAACCACCCAGGGAAGTACTACCGTCCTGCCAGATGACTGTGAAACAAAAACCTGTAAACTGTTTTGATTATGGTAGGATTTGCTGGTTTTCTTTTTCTGTCTCATAAACACGCTAGGATAACAGGATATCAGCTACTCCTTATCTACACTTTGGTCACACTTCACAGACACGCACATGCATATATATATATACATACATCTAGGTTTTTCTCCTTTTTCTAAATAGCTCTTGTTCTTTTTTATTTCTTCTATGTCCATGGGGAAGTGGAAAGAATCTTTCCTCCGTAAGCCCAATTGCGTGTCGTTTGAGGCGACTAAAAATGCCGGGGAGGCAATGGGCTAGTAACCCCTTTCTCCTGTATACAATTACTAAAAAAGGAAGAAGAAAAACTTTATAAAACTGGTTGCTTAATGTGCGTGGATGTAGTGCGGATGTCAAGTAAAAAACGATGATTGCTGATGTTATGAATGAAAAGAATTTGGATGTCCTGGATCCTAAGCGAAACAAAGCTGAAGGGGGTAGGAGAGTTTCAGTGGGGGGAAATAAAATGGATTAAATTGGAGTATCGAGAGGTTAGAGCAAAGGAAGGGGTAGCAGTAATGTTAAATGATCAGTTATGGGAAGGAGAAAAGAGAATATGAATGTGGTAAATTCAAGAATTATTGTGGAATTAAAGTATAAGGTTGGTTGTGCGAGAAGTGGTCTTTATAAGCGTGTATGCACTGGAGAGAGGAGGAATGCAGAGGAGAGAGTGAGATTTGAGAGAGATTTTGGGAGTTGTTGACGAAGGTATAGGAGCCTTTGTTTTTTTAAATCCAAGTGGAGAGAGTAATTGTTTGGTAGGGGACTTGAATGCTAAGTAGGAGATACTTTAGAGACGGGTGTGGTAAGTGTAAGTTTTTGGGGTTGCCAGGTGTAATGATATGGGAGCCCTTTAGATTTGAACTTTGTATAGAAAGGGGTTTAGTTATAGATTACATTATTATAAGAATAAGAGGAATAATAAGTATACACGATTATGATGTAGGGCGAAATGACAGTAGTTGGTTGGATCTATTGTATAGGTAGATAAAAGACTGTTGAGTAGACTTCAGGATGTTACATGTATATAGAGGGGGCCACAGATATACAGATCTCTTTCTAGTTGTAGCTACACTGAGAGTAAAAGGTAGATGGGATACAAGGAGAATAGAAAGAATAGAAGCATCAGGGAAGAGAGAGGTGATGAAGGATTATAAAACTAAAAGAGGAGGCAGTTAGGGTGGTAAGATATAAACAGCTATTGAGGATAGATGGGCTAATGAGAAGCATTGGCAATGGGGTCGAAGAGGTATGGGGTAGGTTATAAATGTAGTTTTAGAGTGTTCAAGCAGAGTTTGTGGTTACAGGAAAAGTGGTGTGCAGGAGGGAAGAGGAGCGATTGGTGGAATGATGATGTAAAGAGAGTAGTAAGGAGAAAAAGTTAGCATATGAAGATAGTTTTTTCAAAGTAGAAGTGATGCAAGGGGGAAGAGTATATGGAGAAAAAAAGAGAGAAGTTAAGAGAGTGGTTGAAGAATGTAAAAGAGAGCAATGAGCGAGTGGGTGTGATGTTTTAACAAAATTTTGTTGGAAACATAAGAAAAAGTTTTGGGAGTGAGATTAACAAGGTTAAGAAAGCCAGGGAGAACAAATGGATTTGTCATTAAAAATAGGAGAGGAGAGTTATTTAAATGGAGAGGTAGAGGTTTATTGGGAAGATGGAAGGAATAATTTTGAGGGAATTGTTAAATGTTGATGAAGATGGGGAGCTGTGATTTCGTGTTTAGGGCAAGGAGGAATAACATCTTGTAGGAGTGAGGAAGAGCAGTCAGTGTGAGTGTGGGGGAAGTTCGTGAGGCAGTAGGTAAGATGAATGGGGGTAAGGCAGCCGGGATTGATGGGATAAAGATAGAAATGTTAAAAGCAGGTGGTGTTATAGTTTTGGAGTGGTTGGTTGCATTATTTAATAACTGTATGGAAGCGGGTAAAGGTACATAGGATTGGCAGAGAGCATGCATAGTCCTTTGTTATAAAGGCTAAGGGGATAAAAGAGAGTGCAAAAATTATAGGGGATAAAGTCTGTTGAGTGTACCTGGTAAGTGTATGGTAGAGTTATAATTGAAAAATAAGAGGTAAGACGGAGAATAGGATAGCGATGAAAAAGGAGGCTTTAGGTAAAGGTAGGGGGTGTGTGGACCAGGTTGTTTACAGTGTGAACATATAAGTGAACAGTATTTAGATAAGGCTTAAAGAGGTGCTTTGTGGCAATTATGGATTTGGAAAAGGCGTGAACAGGGTGGATAGGGGGCAGGCAAATGTGGCTGATGTTGCAAGTGTATGGTTGTAGGAGGTAGGTTACTGCAAAGCAGTGAAGAGTTTTACGAGGTTATTGAGGCTCAAGTTTAGAGTTAGATAGGTAGGAAAGAGGGAAATTTTTTCCCAGTAAAAGTAGGCCTTAGACAAGGATGTTGTGATGTCACCGTGGTTGTTTAATATATTTATTGATGGGGTTGTAAGAGAAGTAAATGCGAGGGTCTTGGCCAAGAGGAGTTGGAGTTTAAAAGAATAAAGAATCCACACACAAAGTGGAGTTGTCACAGCTGCTCTTTGCCGATGACACTGTGCTCTTGGAGCATTCTGAAGAGGAAGTTGCTGAGATTGGTGGATGATTTGGGTAGGGTTGTGCAATAGAAGAAAATTAAAGGTGAATACAGGAAAGAGTAAGGTTATGAGGATAAAAAAAAGATTAGGTGGTTTGAAAGATTGATTATTCAGATTGGAGGGAGAGAGTATGGGGCGGTGAACGTATTCAGATATTTGGGAGTGGACGTGTCAGCGGATGGGTCTATGAAAGATGAGGTGAATCAAGAAATTGATTGAGGGAAAAAAGGTGAGTGGTGCACTTAGGAGTCTGTGGAGACAAAGAACTTTGTCCTTTGGAGGCAAAAAGGGCGGGAAATGTATGAGAGTATAGTTTTACCAACGCTCTTATAGGGTGTGAAGCGTGGGTGATGAATGTTTGCAGCGAGGAGTGAAGGCTGGTTGGCGTGAGAGATGATCATTGTCTGAGGGGAATGTGTGGTGTGAATATATGCACGGGAATTCGTAGTTTGGAGTTAGGAGGAGGTGCGGGATTACCAAAAACTGTTGTCCAGAGGGCTGAGGAAGGGTTGTTGAGGTGGATTTCGGACATGTAGAGAGAATGGATAGCGAAACAGAATGACTTCAAGAGTGTATCAGTCTGTAGTGGAAAGGACGGCGGGGGTTGGGGTCGGCCTAGGAAAGGGTTGGAGAGGAGGGGGGTAAAGGATGGTTTTGTGTGCGTAGGGGCATGGACTTCCAGGGCATGCGTGAGCGGTTGGATAGGAGTGAATGGAGACCAAATTGTTTTTAATACTTGAGTTGTGTTGGAGTGTGAGCAAAGGTAAACATTTAGGAAGGATTAGGGAAAACGGCAAAAAGGGGCCGGACTTGAGTCCTGGAGATGGGAAATGTACAGTGCCTGCACTCTGAATGAGGGGAGTTTATGTTGCAGTTTAAAAACTGTAGTGTAAAGCACCTTTGGCAAGACAGTGATGGAGTGAATGATGCGTGGAAAGGTTTTCTTTTTGGGCCACCCTGCCTTGGTGGGAATCGGCCGGGTGTGATAATAATAAAAATACATAATAGTTTCAGCACTTTTCACACCGATTTCTTTGTAATTAGGGCATTATACATATCTGAATCGGATTTTCTTTGGAATGTCGTAATTGATTCTACACTGATAAATTGACTTTCTGCTTCCCTGCCAACTGTTTATGTTAACCAGCTTTTGCCTAAAGCCAGTGTGAGTGTCTGGTACCTGTTGCTTAATTGCTTCCAAGATATTATCTGTTAAGATGAGTCTGTTGGATGTGGGTTCAGGTGCCTGAGGTGGCTCTGGATAATCACTTTCCACAGGAGGTATCTGAACCTGGGCAACACCGTGTTTGCGGATGGATGGAAGCCATTAGAGTTGAGACATCGAAGCATGAAACACGACCCGACAGTTCCGGCTCGCTTCCTTCTGAACTGGGCATTCTCTGGTTAGCTAGATATGTCGGAGTGGGTGTACGACATACTGGTGTGGGTATGGTGCATGGAAGGCAGTGAAATAGATTAAGGCTGGGTTTTTGAGAAGGTGGTGAGAGGATGCGATGGGTAAAACTGCCTTCCTCAGTGTGGGTGCCCCCTGGGAGTTAGGTGAGGAGGCGCAGTTTCTGGTTGGGGAGGAAGGAGAAGAGGAGGTAGTGGGGGGGGGGGTGGGGGGAGGCGCCAGGGTTGTTGGGTCGGGGGGTAGCCCAGGGAGAGGGGGAGGGGGAGTACAATACACATGGGACTTGGAACACTATAAATTGTTCAAAACTGTCTTACATTACAAACACATTATTTGTTTCCCATGTACATCATGAAATATGTGGGTTGATGTGCACTGCCTGATGCCCCAGTTGTTTTCTCTCACCACCTACAACCGCGCCTTTATCCTCCCCATGCGGCAGGGGGGAGGCGGGGCCACTGATTGGTCACATTGTTTTTCATAAAACATATGCCTCTAATTATCCATGTTTCGACCGTAATACACTGTCTAGGTTATCTGGGAGAATGGCGCCTGGTTTGGTGGTAGGTGTTTTTATGAGAGCTTTTCAATGGTTTGTATTTACGTTAATCTTGGCCGGCACTCACACCACATTGTTTGCCCTATTCTCCCCCACCCTCAATGGCCATCTTCCCGACTATCAATCATCAACCTTCACAAACTGAACAACACTTCCACTATTTAAGTTGACGGCGATGGAATGTCTTCTCGCTGCATTGGAATTTACCAGAGCATTCACACTGAACCCTGTTCAGTCTTGACCTGGTAAGTGTCTTTGATCGGGAGTTATAATTGAAAATCCCGCAGCTAGCCCGCCACACGTCTTGCCATGGGCATGGCATATATGTATATATATATATATATATATAATATATATATATTATATATATATATATATATATATATATATATATATATATTATATATATTGTATATTATATATATATATATTATATATATATATATATATATATATATATATTATATATATATATATATATATACATATATACACAAACACACACATACATATATACAATAGAACCACTGTACCGCTATTTGCAAATGTCACTACATTCTGAACGACACGTGCATTTTGAGTTCTTGTGTTTCTATTGTTATTTTTCCTATATCTGTTATTTTTATTCTGTTATTGAAAATTAGTGATCATGGCCCTGTGTAAGAATAGTGAAAAAAAATAACGTAAAAGGAACGCTGTTAGCGCCACCACTGAACTTATAAAGGAACTTATCTCAAAACACGAAAATGGAATACGTCTGGTTGACCCAGCCAGGGAATATGGCAGGTCAACATATACTGAATTTTTATTTTTAAACAATAAAGACAATAAAAGTTGCTAATGTGGCAAGATGAATTACAATTTTTGCAGGGATCATGTATGATTTCTTACTTGTAAGGATTATTTTACAAGTTTAATTAAGCAACATTCTAACTTAAAAATGGTTTGTGAAGAGTAACTTTCGGGGTCTGGAACGAATTAATCCAATTTTCATTATTTCCTATGGAAAAAACGATCCAATATGGAGGAAATTCAATAATCAGAAAACTCAGGAACCAATTAATTCAGAATACAGAGGCTGAACTGTAAATATATAAATTCATATAACCTTAGGTAATTATTGGCCAATATTTTCCGAGTGTAGAAAGAAGCTATAGATTGATGATAATTTATAACATCAATGGAATTTTATATAAATTTATGTGAATTCCTGAGACATAATGTGAATACATGAGAAAATGCAGTCTTTCTCTCCCAAGGTCAATGAATGCGTGATAATCTTCCATTTGCTTTGGCTAACTGACCTTGCCAGTATGAACAGAGACTCGCACCTGACAGCTGAATGATGTTTATAGGATTTTGTACACCCATCTATCAGTCTCGGGAATCCATATCACCTGCACAATTCTCAAAGATAAAATGACACATTGCACTGATGTCTCGTCCTGTCCGATTACAGTGCTGCTCCCTAAGTGACTCTCTAACAGCATTTCTGGCTCTTGCCTGTTCTTGGCTGTGGTGTCTATCGGCTGAACATTTGAATCTACTACTTGAGTGACGAATTTCGTATGGGTTGTAACACTTAGGCTTCAGACGAGGCAGTAGATGAGTTTAATGCTGTTTTACTGAAGATTTAGTCAGTTTGTAGTTTATCTGAACAACCTTGCAGTTCATTTATTAATCTGACAACAATAACTGCTTATTAATCTGACAGCAATAATTTCTTATCTGCTTATTAATCTGACAACAATAACTCGTTATCTACTTATTAATCTGACAACAATAACTCGTTATCTAATTATTAATCTGACACCAATAACTCTTTATCTGCTTATTAATCTGACAACAATAACTCGTTATCTGCTTATTAATCTGACAACAATAATTCGTTATCTGCTTATTAATCTGACAACAATAACTCGTTATCTGCTTATTAATCTGACAGCAA
Source organism: Cherax quadricarinatus (assembly GCF_026875155.1). Classification (NCBI taxonomy): domain Eukaryota; kingdom Metazoa; phylum Arthropoda; class Malacostraca; order Decapoda; family Parastacidae; genus Cherax; species Cherax quadricarinatus. The sequence goes on from NC_069426.1 coordinate 2,325,158, forward strand.
TAATTTCTTATCTGTTTATTAATCTGACAACAATAACTCGTTATCTACTTATTAATCTGACAACAATAACTCGTTATCTACTTATTAATCTGACAACAATAATTCGTTATCTGCTTATTAATCTGACAACAATAACTCGTTATCTGCTTATTAATCTGACAGCAATAATTTCTTATCTGTTTATTAATCTGACAACAATAACTCGTTATCTACTTATTAATCTGACAACAATAACTCGTTATCTACTTATTAATCTGACAACAATAATTCGTTATATGCTTATTAATCTGACAACAATAACTCGTTATCTGCTTATTAATCTGACAGCAATAATTTCTTATCTGTTTATTAATCTGACAACAATAACTCGTTATCTACTTATTAATCTGACAACAATAACTCGTTATCTGCTTATTAATCTGACAACAATAATTCGTTATCTGCTTATTAATCTGACAACAATAACTCGTTATCTGCTTATTAATCTGACAACAATAATTCGTTATCTGCTTATTAATCTGACAACAATAACTCGTTATCTGCTTATTAATCTGACAACAATAATTCGTTATCTGCTTATTAATCTGACAACAATAACTCGTTATCTGCTTATTAATCTGACAACAATAATTCTTATCTGCTTATTAATCTGACAACAATAACTCGTTATCTGCTTATTAATCTGACAACAATAATTCGTTATCTGCTTATTAATCTGACAACAATAACTCGTTATCTGCTTATTAATCTGACAACAATAATTCGTTATCTGCTTATTAATCTGACAACAATAACTCGTTATCTGCTTATTAATCTGACAACAATAATTCGTTATCTGCTTATTAATCTGACAACAATAACTCGTTATCTGCTTATTAATCTGACAACAATAATTCGTTATCTGCTTATTAATCTGACAACAATAACTCGTTATCTGCTTATTAATCTGACAACAATAATTCGTTATCTGCTTATTAATCTGACAACAATAATTCTTTTATCTACTTATTAATCTGAAAACCAATAACTCTTTATCTGCTTATTAATCTGACAACAATAATTCGTTATCTGCTTTTTTAATCTGACAACAATAACTCGTTATCTGCTTATTAATCTGACAACAATAACTCGTTATCTGCTTATTAATCTGACAACAATAACTCTTTATCTGCTTATTAATCTGACAACAATAATTCGTTATCTGCTTATTAATCTGACAACAATAATTCGTTATCTGCTTATTAATCTGACAACAATAACTCGTTATCTGCTTATTAATCTGACAACAATAACTCGTAATCTGTGTAACAAATTATCTAAATGATTATATATATAAATTCTTGAAATAAGTAGACTCGTTGATTCTTGAAGTCATCACCGATTATTATGATAAAAAATATTTATTATTATGATAAAAAATTATTTATCTTGCTTAAAGAAAAAAATTATATGAATTTATTTTATAATTACATAATTTTCCTGATGGATCTGATGAGTTATAATTATTGGTGTCTGTTATTACGGCCAACATAGTACACTGAGGGGTAACTTGGATTGATTAATTAGACTATTAGTGTTGGCTCGCAATTGGGTGTGTGTGCGTGCTACCCCTGCAACCACCTATTTGTGGTTGCAAAAGTCGATTCACAGCTACTGGTCCCGCCTCTTCACTGGCCGCTGGTGTGTGTGTGTGTGTGTGTGTGTGTGTGTGTGTGTGTGTGTGTGTGTGTGTGTGTGTGTGTGTGTGTGTGTGTGTGTGTGTGTGTGAATTCACCGAATTGTGGTTGCAGGGGTCGAGTCATCGCTCATGGCCCAGCATCTTCACTAGTAGCTACAAGGTCCAATCTCTCAATGCTCCATGAGCTATATCTACATCACTCTCCAGGTTGTTCTACTACCTGGGAACTCTATGGTTAAAGAAATACTTTCTGTCATCTCTATGACTCATCTGAGTTTTCAACTTCCAGCTGTGACTCCTTGTTGATGTGTCACATCACTGAATCATTTTGTCCTTATCCACCCTGTCAATTCCTCTCAGTATTGTGTATGCTGTTATCATGTGTCCCCTACCCCTTTTGTCTTTCAGTGTTGTCAGGTTGAGTTCCCTTAACCTCTCCTCGTTGGAAAAAATCCTCAGTTCAGGGACTAGTTGACCTGTTTAACCAGGTGTGGTTTCCATACTGATGCTGCATACTCCAATACGGGCATGACGTACACAGTGTACATTGTCTTGAATGACTCCTTACTTAGATGCCGAGACGCTATTCTTAGGTTTGCCAGTTGCCCATATGCTGCAACAGTTATTTGGTTGATGTGCACATCAGGAGAAATGGTCGGTATATTGCTCAATCTGAGATCCTCTTCCATAAGTTTTGCGGCCTTTGACCTCCGCCTGCGATCTTTTTTGTCGTTCCTCAAACTTCATGACTTTGCACTTGGGTTAAATTGCAGGAGCTATTTTCGGGCCATGCTGGCAGCCTATCCATATCTCCTTGTGGGCTTGTCTGATTTTCGCTAACTTGCTTTCTACTCATTAGCTTCACATCGCCTGCGAACAGGGACACCTCTGAATCTATCCCTACTGTCATGTCATTCAGATGTACTAGAAAGAGCGTGTGACCTAGGACTGACCCTTTTGGAACCCCCCTCGACACATTCCCCCACTTTGACACCTCCTCACATACCAACACCCTTTGTTTTCTTCGTGTTAGGTATCCCCTGATCCTCTGCAGTATTTTCCCTGCTTTTCCTGCCTGATCCTCTAGCGTTTCAACCAATCTTTTGTGTGGTACTGCATTGACAGCCTTCTTACAGTCCAAGAACATGCAATATAACCATCCCTCTCTCTCTTTCTAATACTGTCTTACTTCTGTTACCATATTGTAATTTTGTTATGCAGGATTTTCTTTCCCTGAAACGTGTTGGTTTTCATTTATGAGCCCGTTCCTTTCTAGGTACTATACAACTCTTCTTTTGATAATCTCCTCCATAATTTTGCATACTATACAAGTTAGCGACACGAGTCTGTATTTTAATGTTGCCTGTATCTCTCCTTTCTTAGAAATCGGGATTACGTTTGCTGTCTTCCATATCTCAGGCATATACCCTGTTTTAATAGATCTATTGACGATTATTGCTAGTGACAAACAAAGTGCATCTGCTCCCTCTCTCAGGACCCATGGAGAGATGCTATCCGGGTCCAACACCTTTGAGGTATCAAGTTCTTCACCTCTTCCTCAGTTGTGTGCAGTGTGTCCGGCATTAGCTGGTTTACCCTACTCCCTCCGTTTGCTGGAACTCTCTCTGTCTCCACTGTGAATACTTCCTGGGTAGAATTTTTAGAGGGTAATGAAAATTTATTTTACACGTGATGTACCGTACCCCAAACTTGGATAGGGACCAAGTGAAACTACTTTGGGAGGAAACTCTTGGGGCCACAAGGCACGATAACGTTGCAGTTCTAAGGGACTCCTTAATCAGATGGACTGGAATTCCTTGTCTAAGAATTTTGAGTCTATCGACTTTTTAGAGGTAGTTCAGCATTGTCTTCTAAAGCAGTGTGTTACAGAACATACAAAAGGAAATGACCTGCTTCTGGAAATGACCTGGTTCTGGCAAAAAAGGAAAGATTTGTTAATAATTTAGAAGTTACAGAGGAACTTAACGCAAGCGACCACAAATAAATTGCCTTTAGCATTGAATGGAAGTACGATAGTAGGGATAACTTTGTAACGGTCCCAGATTTTTAGATTACAATGGGCTTTGAGATACCTATCATCCGTGCACTAAGTAACAATGAGAGCTATCAGTATGATAGCATTCTAAATACTATACATGTTGCCCAAAGAACATTCATTCCATATAAAGAAATGAGATAGAATAGAAATGACCCGAAATGAATGAATAATTGGCTCAAAAATTTAAAGGCGCATCAAAAGAGGTGAGGGTCATCTTATAAATCAAGATTAAGAGGGAGGTTAAAGAGGAGATAAGAAAAGCCGGACTATAAAATTAAAGTTGCAAGGGATTCGAAAACTAACCTGAAAGATTTTTTCCAGGTTTATAGACCAAAAGTTAGAGAAAAGATAGGTCCCCTTAAAAATAGCTCTGGGCATCTTACTGATAACGAGAATGAAATGTGCTCGATTTATAACAATTATTTCCTCTCGGTTTTCACACAGGAAGACACTTACAATATCCCAACAATAATATTTTATAGCGGACCCAAGGGAGCTAAGTCACTTTGTCTGACTTTTTTATCCTAGGTTCTCTACACATCTGCTGGTACGTATGATAATCTATGTAACTGTATTTGTGTATAGCTGAATAAGCTTATTGCGATAAATTATGTAATATCACTGTCACTAGGATATGGTAATCAATCAAGTAGACAGACTGAAGCAAAATAAATTCCCCGAGCTCTGATGAACTTTTTTCAAGGATTCTTAAGGAATGCAGAATGGAACTTTGTGAACCGTTAACTAATATTCTTAATATATCTCTTCAAACAAGTCTAGTGTCTGTTATGTGGAAGATGACCAATGTAATTTCTGTTCTTAAAGCAGAGGACAAGTCGTTACCGTCAAATTACCGCTCCATAAGCCTGACCTCAATTGTAGACAAATTTCTAGAGTCACTTATAGCTGATTTTATAACAAGCCATCTTGATAAACATAATTCACGAGGGGCCGTTCCTGACTAACTAATTTAAGAATTTTCTACAGTAAAGCTTTCGAGGATGTTGATCACGATAAAGAATTCGATATTGTTTATTTGGATTTTAGTAAAGCTTTTGATAGAGTACCGCACCAGAGACTGATAAAGAAAGTGGCAGCTCATGGCAGTGGGGGAAAAGTGGTGTCATGTATCGAGTCAGGAGGTTCACCAACAGAAAGCAGAGTGTGCACAAATTGGGTAAAATCGGATGGGGATCTGTAAGATGTGGTTCTCCACAGGATTCAGTTTTAGGCCCATTGTTGTTTATAATATATATCAATGACCTTGACGAGGGAATACTAGTGACATGAGCAAATTCACTGATGACACGAAGATAGGTAGGATAACTGATTCAGAGTGAAGAAGGTCATTAAACTTCAGGAGAATTTAGACAAACTCAGGTCGTGGTCAGAAAAGTGGCAGATGCAGTTCAGTGTAGATAATACAAAGTTCTGAAGACTGGGTATGTCCATAACCCTAGCACTTATACACTAAATAATGTAGAATTTAGTCATTCAGAATGCGAAAAGAATTTCGGGGTTATGGCAAGCACAAACCTGAAACCAAGACAGCAATGCCTAAGCGTACGTAATAAGGCAATCAGATTACTAGGATTTATATCAAGAATTATTAGCAACAGAAATCCATCGGTTATACTAAAGCTCTACACATCAATAGTAAGACCTCACTTTTATTATGCAACTCACTTCTGGTGTTCATACAGAATGGATATAATTTCGTTGGAAAATATTAAGTGAAGAATGACAAAATTAATACATAAAGTAAGAAATCTTCTGTATGAAGAAAGATTGAACTCTATTACGTTACATTATCTTCTATACTATTTCTAAATCTAAACTTATGAAATTTGAATCCATTATTGCGTTTTCTCTCTTGGAGGGATATCCTCAGGACTTTATATATAATTCTCCTTTGTGAAATACCCAACTTCCACTTATAAACTTCAGATTTAAAAACACTATAGAAAAGAAATGATTTGGAAATAGGATAGGCGACAAGTGGAACAATCTGCCTAGTGAGATAATTGAAGCTAAAACCTTGGGTAGTTTCAAATTCAGGTTGGATAAATACATGAGTGAGAAGGGTTGCATTTAAGCAGGACTTACATATGAGTTTAAAGCATCATCAAAGGTTATTGCTTACGAATCACTGAAAATGAATTAGGGATGTGAATTATTATTATTATATGACCAAATTACCTGCATGAGGTTTACAGGGTATGACGTGAATTATTACAGGCAAGTAATCTGGGAGACAAGTGGGACTTCAGTCACAGTAGGTCGCAGGACTGTACCTCCCTCCACGCCCACTTTATCACCACTCACACAAAAAGCTAGGTGTGTAGTCCTTTTTTTTTTTTTTTTTTTTTTTGAAGTTTTGTTTCTCTTGTCCTTTTCGCGCTGCTTCACTCTTAACTCTGCTACGTATACAATAGTCAGGAACACATGATTGCTAGCACCAAGGGGCATTTCGTATGTGATTGGCCCTATGTTTGAACTGTTCAAGGTAAATATAAGGTCCAGCCTTGCTGGTTCATTGGCTCCTCTCTCTCTCTCTCTCTCTGCTTGTGTTTCTAACATATTGGTGCATGAAGTTTTCCAGCATCACCTCCAGACACCTCGGGTAGTGTGGCCATCATCAATTTGTTTTGTTTTTTCATCATATTCTTGTCTTGGTCTCCTGCTGTTAGGTGGTGGGTTGTATATCACCGCAATCACCACTTTTGGACCCCCAGCTAGAAGCGTTCCTACTATGTAATCATCCACTTCACCTCTGACTAGTCCTCCCATCTCCTCAAAACTCAACTGATCTTTGGTGAGCAGTGCAACTCCTACTTTTCCTCTGTTCCTCTGTCTTTCCTCATCATCTGATATGCAGATGGCAGGTTGTATTCTATTATTTTCCCGCATAAGCTTCGTCTTGAGGGGTGCTTTTTGATTTTCCTTTGATGCCTCAGTGATTCTTTTTCTGCCATTAAAACACTCTTATTTGTTATTTCCCTCTGAGTTTGTATTTCCATACCTTGAGCTTTCCCTTTTCCCGAAAATATTTTCATGGGGATAGGTGGGGATGTTACTGGCTGAGGGTTGGGTTAAACGGAGTGGTATTATGGTAGGCTGGAGCTATGGTGGTAATCATGCTGGGGGATTATGGAGACTTGTGGGCGTGGAATGTAGTTTGTTTTTGGTTATTGTGTTGGGTTGGTGTCGGCGTGGTAAAGGGGGTTTTAGGGGATTTCTGGTTTGCTGTTCGTTGTTCTGTGGGCAGTTGTTTTTGTTGTTCCCCCTTAGGTTGTGCTCCCTGTCTGTCGGTTCCTGCTATGTCTTCACTTTGTGTTTATGGCGCCTTTTATCTGTTTCTTTTAGTTGTTCCCACTATAATTTTTTTGCATTCTATCACAGTCGAGGGACACTCGCTGGTATTTTGTGGAATCACTTAACTGTGGCTTCCTTTTTCAGAATCTTGTTTTGTAATAATTCTATCTTGGTGGCAATTTAATTGGGCGGTTCTTTTCCCTCAAATACTACCTAGTCTCTGATGAATTTCTTCAAAGAACCAGCAAGTTGATAAATTAGACACATATGCAACACTTGGGTATCTTTAATGAGGAAACGTTTCGCCACACAGTGGCTTCATCAGCCCATACAAAGGACTGAAGCCACTGTGTGGCGAAACGTTTCCTCGTTAAAGATACTCAAGTGTTGCACATGTGTCTAATTTATCATCTTTTATTGTGATAAAGTTCTCAATCTCTTTTATCTCCCCCTGTCTTCTTTTGTTGTAGGTGTCCCCTTCTGCATCATGGAGCTCATTAATAATAAGTGACCTCTTCCTCTTGTCTTCCCATTTCGTTTCCCTCCATATCACTGGGTTTATTTTAAGTATCTCTTTGGTTGTTTCCCTTATCATCTCACAGACGTGTCGGTGGCCTGATATCATTTACTCCTGTGAGATGATAACAATCTGAGATTGTTTCAGACTATGTTTCCTTCCTGTGAAGTATTCCTTGATCCAATGTAGTGTTTTCCCTTCTATTCCTGCCTGCTCCTCTAGTTTTTGAAACAACCTCTTTTATGGCACTGTCTCGAAAGCCTTCTAACAATGCAAAAACATGTAATCCACCCATCCCTCTCTCTCCTGTCTTATTTCTGTTTCCTTTCATTAAGCCATGCTGATTGTTATGTATGAGCCCATCCATTGTATGTGCTCCACCACTCTTTTCCTGATAATTTTAACCATTATTTTGCATACTAAAACATGTCAGTGAGTCTGGTCTGTGTTTAATGTCCCTGTCTGTCTCTTTTCTTAAAAAATTGAACTACATTTGTTGTCTTCTACACCTTAGGCAGTTGCCCTTTTCGATAGATTTATTAAAGTTTACTGCTAGCAACACCCCCACATCCTCTGCTCCCTCTCTCAAACCCATGGAGAATTGTTTTTTGGGGCCCCACAGCCTTCGAGGTTCTAGTTCACCTAGCAGTTACTTCTTTCTTGGTTATGTGCAGTGTGTCCAGCCCCTGTTGGTGCACGTCTCCGTCCGGGACGTGCACCACTGTGAATATTATCTAAATCTTGTGTTAAGCTCTAAACATATTTCCTGGTCACTCTTTGTGATCTCCCCTCCTTCCTTCCTAGCCCGATTACTTTGTCTTTGACTGTTTTTTCCTAGTGATTTGGACTGTTTTAACGATTTTATGTAAGATTTCGTGCTGGGCCTCTCTCCTATCAACGCATTTTTTCATTTCCTACTTTTCGGCTCAACTCCCTGTTTTCCAGATTCTTTAGCCTTCCTTAATTTTCCCTTGTTCTAGCACACTTGACTTTGGCCTCTTTATACCTCGAGGTAAATCATGGGCACACTCTGGTCTTTTCTTATTTTCTGTTACCTCTTGATATGAAACTTTTCTTCCGCCTTCCTGCACTTTGTGGTCACTTTTTCCATTATTTCATTTTACTTTCTTTTCCTCTAGCTCTCTTTCTCACTGTACCTCATGAAAAGAATTGCTGATATCTGCGTAGTCTGTTTTTGAAGATTGGCTTCTCCTGTCCTTCTCATGCAGCTTCATTCTCCAATGATACTTTTACAAGGTATTCGAAGCTCAGCCCACTTGATCAGGACCACTTGATCGTTTAGAAAAATGTAATTTCCCTATGTCTGAACAGTTCAAGGTGAATACGATGCCAGCCTTGCGGGGAACTCCTTTCTATTCTTGTTTGGTTGCATCCCTATCATGTTAGGATATGAGTTTTCCAGTACTGTCTCCAGCATCTTAGCCCTCCACGTTTCTGGTTTCCCATGTGGCTCTAGTTTTCCAAATTTCATTGTCCTTGGGATGAAATCCCTCATCATGAGAACTTTGTCCTAGCATGTGGGCCCTACTGACCATCTCGGCTGGTGTATTCACCATGACTCTCATCGTAGTCTTGTTTTGTGTCTTCCTGTTCAGTGGTGAGTTGTTACATCACTGTTATGATCCCTTTGAACCCCTGTTGAAGCGTTCCTACTATCCAATCCTTTCCCCTTTCCTCAAACCTCCACTGGGTATTGATAAGCAGTGCAACTCCTCCTCCTCTGTTCCCTTCATCTTTCCTCAGGATCTTATATCCATTTGGAAAGATCATATTGGTTATACCCATGAGTTTTGTCCCTGTGAGTGCTATGATTGTCCGGCGGATGACCTCAGTGGATTTCTTTTTTGCCACTCTCGATCTTATTTGTTCTTCCATCCGCCATTGGTGTACCATACTTTACCTTCCTTTCCAGTGCTGTATTTTTCTGCACTGAGAGGTTGGAGTGGAATGGGGGTATTTAAGCCAGGCAGGGTATTATGCTAGGTTGCTATGACTGGTGGTCGTATTAGTGCCTTAGTTGGGGGTTGTGGACTTGTAGTTGTTTCTAGTTATTGTGTTTGGTTAGTATAAGGGTGATAGGTTACGATGGGGTCTGTGAGCATTCTAGTGTTTGCTTTTTTCCCTGAGCTGAGTTTTCCTGTCTGTCAATGTTTCCCTGTTTCTTTTTCCTTCCATTGATGTCTTACTATCACTTTCATTTTTAGGGTTATTTTTGAGGTCTCTGTTCGCGGTTGAGGTACATTTCGTTGTTATCTCTTGAGTACATTATAACAATGGTATCTGTTGTAGTATCCTGTTCTTAACACTTCTGTCTTTAAATGTTAATTTGACTGGGGCAATTTTTTCCCTTGAATACCTCCCAAGTCTGTGAAAATTCTTACCCGGGAAGGGAAATGTAATTCTGGTCCTGTTAATTGCGATTGTTATTCTCAATCCCTTTTCCCCCCGTGTCTTCTTCGACAAAGGTGTCCTTCAGCTTTTGAAGCTCGTGTAATTATTGGCCCTCTCCCTCTCTTCCTGTTTTCCTCCATATCTCTGGTCTGATTTAAGCATCACCTTTGTTGTTTCCATATTCATATCATGGAGAAACTAGTGGCCATGATATTACTTTTGAAAGGGACTTTTGACTCCTTCCCTCCTTCCAGTTACCCTCCTTATTGTTGATGTTTCTATTTTCTATCACTTTTCTTCTTCCAGTCCTCATCTTTATATTCTGCTTCACTACTTCCTCAGTGCTTCCTGCAGCCCCTCTATTTTGCTCAGCAAGCTACACCTCATAACTCCCCAAATCTTGACTCTCTTCTGATATTTTCTCCACCATTTTACTGGCACAAGCATTTTATCCTTTTTATCCATTGTTCCTTTTGTTCTTGATCCTTTCTGCTCATTCTTTTTTCCTTGGTTTCCCTTTGTTTCTACCATCCTGTCTTTTGAGATTCCATTTTTTTGTTATATTCTCTTGGGTTGCTCTAGCTTCTACAGTCAGTAAGCCTTTGTAGAGGAGTATGTGTGTGTATGTGTGTGTGTGTGTTGTGGTGGTGTATGTTGTGTGTGTGTGGGTGTTTGTGGTATGTGTTGTGTGTGTGATGTGTGTGTGTATCATCACCTAATTGTTCTACCTAATTGTGGTTGCAGCGGGTCGAGACTCAGCTCTGGCCCCGCTCTTATGATCGCTACTGGATCCTCTCTCTCTCTGCTTCCTGAGGCTTTGTCATACCTTTCTTATAAACTATGTATTGTTCTGCCCCCTCCCATCTTCACTTGTAAGCTATTCAACTTGCTGACAACTCTATGACTGAAGAAATATTCCTAACGTCCCTGTGACTCGTCTGAGTCTTCAGCTTCCAGTTGTGACCCCTTGTCCCTGTGTCCCCTCTCTGGGACAAATCCTATCTCTGTCCACCTTGTCTTTCCCCGCCAGTATCTTGTCATGGCGTTACATGTCGTCCCCTGACCTTCTGTCCTCCAGTGTGTCAGTCCGATTTCCCTTAACCTTTCTCGTATACGACATCCCTTGAAGCTCTGGGATCGCCTGTTGCAAACTTTGTACTTTCTCTACTTCTTGACGAGCTCCTGACCAGTGTGTGAGGTTCCAGACTGGTGCTGCATACTCCAGTATGGAGCCCTAAAAACACAAGTGTACAGTGTCTTGAACGATTCCTTATTAAGTTTATCGGAAAACTATTCTCAGGTTTGACAGCGCGGCAGTAAGCTGCAGCGGTTATTTGGGTTTCATGTGTGCCTCCGGTGATGCTGCTCGGTGTATGGTCACCCCAGGTCTTTCTCTGGAGTGAGGTCTGTAGTCTTTGTCCACCTAGCCTAATACTCTGTCTGCGGTCTTTTTGCCACTCCTCCCCAATCTTCATGATTTACATTTGCAGGATTGAATTCGAGAAAGCCAGTTACTGGACCACATGTCCAGCCTCTCCATGGTCACTTTGCAGTCTGCCTCATTCCTTACTCGTCCGATATAATTCTTCTCATCTACTTCAACGTCATCTGCGAACAGGGACACTTCAGAGGTTCTATTCCTTCCATCATGTCGTTCACATATATCAAAAATAGCACTGGTCCTAAAAACTGACCCTGTGGGACCCGCTCGTAACAGGCGCCCACTGTGATACCTCTTCACGTACCATGACTCGTTGCTGCCTCCCTGTCAGGTTTTCCCCTTATCCATTGCAGTGCCCTTCCTTTTACGTGTGCCTGATCCTCCAGCTTCTGCACTAATCTCTTGTGGGGAACTGTGTCAAAGGCCTTCTGCAGTCTAGGAAAACGCAATCTACCAACCCTCTCTCTCGTGTCTTACTTCTGTTACCTTGTCATAAAACTCCAGGAGGTTTGTGATACAAGATTTGCCTTCCATGAACCCATGCGGGTTTTTTCATTTATAATCTTGTTCCTTTCCAGGTGTTCGACCACTCTCCTCCTGATAATCTTCTCCATGACTTTGCACACAATACATGTCAGAGACACAGGTCTGTAGTTTAGTGCCTCGTTTCTGTTTCCTTTCTTAAATATGGGGACTACATTAGCTGTCTTCCATTTCTCAGGTAGTTGCCCAGTTTCAAGGGATGTGTTGAAGATTGTGGTTAGAGGCACACACAGCATCTCTGCTCCTTCTCTAAGGGGCCCATGGGGAGATGTTGTCCCGGTCCATCGCCTTTGAGGTGTCAAGGTCACTTAAGAGCTTCTTCACCTCCTCCTCAGTTGTTCGTATGTCATCCAACACTTGTTGGTATATTCCCTCTTGATGTTCCCTTCTGTGCTGTCTTCCCACAGCCCTTCCTGTCTATACTGTAAAAACTTCCTTAAATCTCCTGTTCAGCTCCTCACATACCTCCTGATCATTTCTTGTGAGTTCTTCACCTTCTGTCCTTAATCTGATCATTTTCATACTGTCGCTGGGCCTCCCTCCTTACCTGTGCGTACTCATTCCTGGCTCTGCGACTGATCTCCCTATTTTCGTGTGTTCTCTGCCTTCTGTACTTTTTCCATTCTCTATTGCACTTTGTTTTTGCCTCCTTACACCGTCGGGTAAACCAGGGGCGTGTTCTGGTCTTCCCGTTGTTACTGTTGCCCTTGGGAATGAACCTTTCCACTGCCTCTTTGCATTTTGTTGCTACATATTCCATCATTTCATTTACTGGCTTTCCTGCCAGTTCTCTGTCCCACTGGACCTCCCGCAGGAAGTTCTTCAACCCTATGTAGTCCCCTCTTTTATAGTCAGGCTTTTCCCATTCTACTCCTGTTATTCTCTCCACTTGCAGCTCTACTATGTATTCAAAGCACAGAACCACGTGGTCGCTAGCTCCTAGGGGACGCTCATACTTGATGTCCTCAATGTCTGAGCTGCCCAGGGTGAACACAAGGTCCTATCTTGCTGGTTCATCCTCCCCTCTCACTCTGGTAGTGTCCTTAACATGTTGGTGCATGAGGTTTTCCAGCACCACGTCCAACATCCTGGCTCTCCATGTTTCGGGACCCCCATGTGGCTCCAGGTTTTCCCAGTCAATCTCCCTGTGGTTGAAATCCCCCATAACCAGCAACTTTGCTCTGCTGGAGTGAGCTCTTCTTGCCACCTCAGCAAGTGTGTCCACCATTGCTCTGTTGCTCTCTTCATATTCCTCTCTTGGCCTCCTGCAGTTCTGTGGTGGATTATACATCACTGCAATGACCACTTTGTGTTCCCCAGACTGAAGTGTACCTGCTATGTAGTCTCTTTCTCCCGTCTCATCTATTCCTTCCATTTTCTCGAATTTCCATCTGTTTTTTATGAGTAGAGCAACCCCACCTCCCCCCCTGCCCCTTCTATCTTTCCTCATGATCTGGTATCCTGGTGGGAAGATTGCATCTGTTATTGTCTGTAACTGCTATGATGTCTGGGGACTTCTCATTGATTCTTTCTTGCCATTGTGTGTGTGTGTGTGTGTGTGTGTACTCACCTATTTGTGGTTGCAGGGGTCGAGTCTTAGCTCCTGGCCCCGCCTCTTCACCGGTTGCTACTGGGCCCTCTCTCTCCCCGCTCCATGAGCTTTATCAAACCTCGTCTTAAAACTGTGTATGGTTCCTGCTTCCACTACGTCATTTTCTAGGCTATTCCACTGCCTTACAAGTCTATGACTGAAGAAATACTTCCTAATATCTCTATGACTCATTTGTGTCTTCAACTTCCAATTGTGGCCTCTTGTTTCTGTGTCCCCTCCCTGGAACATCCTGTCTTTGTCCACCTTGTCTATTCCAAGCAGTATTTTATATGTCGTTTTCATGTCTCCCCTGACCCTCCTGTCCTCCAGTGTCGTCAGGCCGATTTCCCTTAATCTTTCTTCATAGGACATTCCCCTTAGCTCTGGAACTAACCTTGTCGCAAACCTTTGTACTTTCTCTAGTTTCTTGACGTGCTTTATCAAGTGTGGGCTCCAAACAGGTGCTGCATACTCCAGTATGGGCCTGACATACACGGTGTACAGTGTCTTGAACGATTCCTTACTAAGGTATCGGAATGCTGTTCTCAGGTTTGCCAGGCGCTCATATGCTGCAGCAGTTATATGATTGATGTGTGCTTCCGGAGACATGCTCGGTGTTATACTCACCCCAAGATCTTTCTCCTTGAGTGAGGTTTGTAGTCTTTGGCCACCTAGCCTATACTCTGTCTGTGGTCTTCTGTGCCCTTCCCCTATCTTCATGACTTTGCATTTGGCAAAATTAAATTCGAGAAGCCATTTGCTGGACCAGGTGTCCAGTCTGTCCAGGTCTCTTTGAAGTCCTGCCTGGTCCTCATCAGATTTAATTCTCCTCATTAACTTCACATCATCTGCTAACAGGGACACTTCTGAGTCTAACCCTTCCATCATGTCGTTCACATATACCAAAAATAGCACTGGTCCTAGGACCGACCCCTATAAAAAGGATTATTTGGTATTCTGGTAGCGGGTGGTTAAAGATACGTCTTCGGAGGCTTCTTACTTTATTGATAATGTCGTAGTGGGTGCACAGGCTTGTGTGTTTGTGCCCATGGCCCGGGCAGGGCCATCCCACGAGAGAGAGCTGGGAGGCCTTGTGTCTTGCTGCTAGGCCGCTGTGAGAGTGAGGGTGAGGCAAGTCTGGGCATACTGAAGTGGCAAGGCCTATAGGTGGCAGCACCAGCATGATGTGAAATATGAACTAAGCTGGCAGACAGCATGGGCTGTCTGTGCAGACAGTACAGGCTGTCTACATACGCTCGGCCACCTACCGCGCGTCGTCCCGACGCGACAATACTGGTAGTAAAAGAAACTCGGTCTCTCTCTCGTAGGAACAGGGCACAGAACACAAAATAAAAACATATATATATACATATGGACATGGAAAAAAAAACTTCCTACAGGGAGGGAAGAAAAAACATGTGGGGTGTGCTAAACATCGTGGTCATAGGCAATGAGCGTAGAAGGGCATCACTGCACGCCTTCCTGCGTCTGGACAGATACTGCAACACAGGAGACATAGCTGCGGCTGAGCTGTGACGTAACAGGGTACGGTCTCCTCTGGAACGGTGAAGCAGACATCGTAGGAGTCGCTGCAGGTTTCCACTCAACCTGGGGCACGACATGCTGGTGCCCTCGAGTGAGGCGTCGACAAATCTCGGCAACTGGGCAGGACTTCTGGCAAGCGACTCAGGAGGACACTTCTCGACTGGTACTGTCGCTGGGCTGTCACTGCCGTCGAGCGTGGAGCGAGTTGTGGAGCGAGTCGTGGCAGAGACGACTGGGCGAAACATCTGGGAGTCGTAACATCGTACACCAGACTGCAGTGAGAGAGCTAGCAGTCAAAGTGATATCATCTTTGTGCAGGCTGCTCACTGAAGCTTGTGACACGAGGCTGACACAGCGCCTGCCGACAGGCCTGACTGCGGCTTGACGAGTATCATCTCTCGACAGTTGGAGTTATAGCAGAGGTTAGTCTAAGCGTCCCCAGACTTGTTTCTCTACATATAACTGCACTCTGACGGTCTGGAGGTGAAGTGAAACAAATCTCGATGGGAATCGTAGCAGGTACGATTCTGCAGAACATCACGAGCGACGAGCATAAAAGCTTTCTGTACAAGCGGGCTCGGTCACTCGGGGCTGTCTTTACATCAGCTGTCAAACGTACTGGTCACACGGGTGACTTAGCACAGTGGTGCTACTCAGGTCTGGCTCAGACCTCACTGGTCACACGGAAACTTTACACACACTGCGGTACAACATGGCTTAAACTAGCAAATGATGCTTTTCTGTGCATAAAACTGACACTAAGACATATACTAAAATGTGAGAACACTGACTGAGAGGAATTAATTAACACACGACATATATTTTCTCTCAATCTTCTCGACAATATTAAAATAATTACTAGAAACACTCGATGTGACATCATGTGATGTCAGGCGTGATGTCGCAAGGTGACGTCAGCAGGACTGTGACGTCAGCAGGACTGTGACGTCAGCAGACATCTCGAGGTGACGTCAGGCAGACATCGTGACGTCATGAAGTCGGGCAGCAACATTGGTGATGTCGTGAAGTCGGGCAGCATCGTCGGTGACGTCAATGTGATGCGGGCAGCAGACCACAGCATGTGGCCTTGGGACATCTGGTAACTCACATAGCTCGTAGGTCTAAGTGACATCGCCCACACCCACATGGCGTCTTGATCCACGTGGTGTCGTGATCTACGTGGCATGCTGATCCACGTAGCTTCGAGTGGCCTCGGGCACTCGGATACACAGCTCTGGCAATGAATTCACATGGAAAACAGCAGAAAACACAGCAGAGGGAGTGGGCAGTGGTGAGTGGTGTATGGTAGACGGGTGAGCGTGAGTAGAGCGAGCATGGGCAAGGTGAGGAACAGCCACTTCCTCTCTTCTCCTTCCCCACCCACAAATACGTAGAGAACTCACACTGGAAGCAGAAATCACCACAAAACTCACCTCTGGCTTGCTGAAACAGCTGTGCTGAGCTGAACAACAACAACAACATACAATTGACGCTGAACACGTGACTTGAGAAACAGCGTGGGACACTGTAGCGTGGGATGCTGTAGCGTGGGGTCACTTACAATTCTCGGAGAATTTCGGCAAATTTCGGCTGGATCCTGCATGTACCTGTGTCTGGATGCTCAAACGTGCAGACACGACATCAGGATAACTCATTGAGAGACGGGCGCTTCTTGTGTAGGATGATGAAGTGAAGATGACTTCATACCTCTTCCTCCCTCTCTCCAGGCAAACACAACTGCTGCGAGCACCGCTGTCACCATTTATAAAAAGGATTATTTGGTATTCTGGTAGCGGGTGGTTAAAGATACGTCTTCGGAGGCTTCTTACTTTATTGATAATGTCGTAGTGGGTGCACAGGCTTGTGTGTTTGTGCCCATTTCCCGAGCAGGGCCA
Source organism: Cherax quadricarinatus (assembly GCF_026875155.1). Classification (NCBI taxonomy): domain Eukaryota; kingdom Metazoa; phylum Arthropoda; class Malacostraca; order Decapoda; family Parastacidae; genus Cherax; species Cherax quadricarinatus. The sequence goes on from NC_069426.1 coordinate 2,342,154, forward strand.
TCCCACGAGAGAGAGCTGGGAGGCCTTGTGTCTTGCTGCTAGGCCGCTGTGAGAGTGAGGGTGAGGCAAGTCTGGGCATACTGAAGTGGCAAGGCCTATAGGTGGCAGCACCAGCATGACACGAAATATGAACTAAGCTGGCAGACAGCATGGGCTGTCTGTGCAGACAGTACAGGCTGTCTACACCCCTGTGGGACCCCGCTAGTCACAGGTGCCCACTGTGATACATCATTACGTACCATGACTAGTTGTTGCCTCCCTGTCAGGTATTCTCTGATCCATTGCAGTGCCCTTCCTGTTTTATGCGCCTGATGCTCTAGCTTCTGCACTAATCTCTTGTGAGGAACTGTGTCAAAGGCCTTCTTGCAGTCCAAGAAGATGCAGTCAACCCACCCCTCTCTCTTGGTCTTACTTCTGTTATTTTATCATAAAACTCCAAAAATTTTTGGGGACCAGGATTTGCCTTCCAGGAACCCCGTGGGGTTTGGCATTTTTTACTTTTTTCCCGTTTCAGGTCCCCCCCCCATTTCCCCCTTGTTTAACTTCTCCAAAAATTTGTTATTTAACACTTTAAAAGACACAGGTCTATAGTTTAAGCCTTCTTTTTTTGTCCCCTTTTTTAAAAAAAGGGGGAAAATAATTTGCCGTCTTCCATACCTCAGGTAGTTGCCATTTTCCCAGGGACGTGTTGAAGATTGGGAAGTGGAAACGCACAACATATTGCCCCCTCTCAAAAGGACCCCCCGTGGAGATTTTTTCCCGGGTTTCCCCATTGCCTTTGAGGTATCGATGTCCTTTAGCAGTTTTTTTCACCTCCTCTCATCGGTATGTATGTCGCCCAAAACACTTTTTGGGGGTGTTTTCCTTGATGGGCCCCCTTGGTCTTTTTCCCCCAAAAGGCCCTTTTTTTTTTCTTTTTACTTTTTAAATTTTCCCTTAAAATTTCTCGTTTTGGCTCCTCAAAACCCTTTTTTGATCGTTTCCCCTTTGTGGTTCTCCATTCTTTCCTCAGCTTATCCCCGGGGCCCTTGATTTTGGGTTTCCCCCTAAGGGCTATACAGAAATTTTTGGGGGCAGTTTTTGCTTTGTGTATGTCGTTTTCTATGTCGGGGGGGGGCCCCCCTTTCCTTATCTGCGTTTACTCGTTTCGGGCTCTTCTACTAATCCCTTTTTTTTCCGGGGTTTCCAAATCCCTCCTGTTTTTCCTTCTTGTTGCACTTAGTTTTTCCCTCCCTACCCCTTGGGGAAAAAACCAAGGACTCGTTTTGGCCCTTCCTATTATTTTGTTTCCTTGGGAACAAATTTTCTTGCCCCCTTTGGGCACTTTGTTCCCAAAATTATTCCACTTTCTCGTTTACTGATTTTCCATCATTTCTCGGTGTATTTCCCCCTTTTTTTTTTGGCCTGCCCCCTCAGTTCCGTTACCTTCCCCACTTGTAACTCTCTATTTAATCAAAAATTTCAAAACCCAAGGGCCCGCTAGCTCCAAGGGGCCTCTGTTGTGTGGTGTGTGTGTTGTTGTGTCTTGGTGTGGGGTGTGGTTTTTGTGTGTGTGTGCGTGCATTCAAGTGTTTTTTTCCCTGGTTTAAATTTTCAAATCAACAAAGTTAAATTCAATTTATTAACAATAAAAACCCTAATATCTTTGTTTGTTGATTGTGCAGGGAAAAATTTGGATAAAATTTTTCTTGAACCCCATTTACTTTTATTGTGAGTTTAAAATGTGATTTATTTTCACGCACCCTGGTAAACCCTCTGGCGCTAATATTTTAACCTGCAATATGGGGGAGTGATTCACGGGTTTTGGAAAAGAGGCATGACCCACTTTTTTATATTTTTTAATAGTGAAAGGGAAAGACATTAAACCAAGTAAATGGCCTAAAAATTTTCCCCCTTTTTTTTTTAAATTTTAAGGGGCTAAGAATTCCTTATTTCCCCTTTCTTTAAATTTGCTTTTTTGTGATCCATCAAAAATTTTGTTAATTAGTGTTTTTTAAACCGCTGAAATTTCTTTCCAAAATTTTAGAACAAAAAATTACTAAAAACTTTGATTTGAATACCAACCCATTTGGGTTTTTTATTTTAAAACTTCAACCCCTGGGGAAAAAGAAATAGCCTTTTTTTTACATAATTTAAAAAAAATGGAACGTATATATTAGTTTTACCTCTTTTTCAAAATTATCGGGATCGTCTTTAATCTTGACTAAAATTTTCCCTTGTTTTTTTAGATTTTTTCATTGGGAAAAAGAAAATGACCCCCTTTTTTTTTTAATTATACGAGAATAAGGAAATTTCCTTTTCATTACGGAAAATTTCCCTCTAAATCAAAAATTGTATCCCCGATGAATATTTTGGGTTTTTTTTTTTCAGTTGAAAAAAAATTTTTGCGTAATGTCCACGGGGGACCACAAAATTTTCCCTGTACGATAAACACTCGTGATCAGACATCAATGCTTTGGTGTTGATCAGGTGTCAACAAACTCCTCAGCTCATCAACCCCTTAATGGAGTTTCAGCTTGTTCATCGATCCCCAAACTTTTAATAAAAATTATTTTGATGAATATCATTTTAACTAATAATACTACGAATAATAATAATGTAAAAATAATAAGAATAATGATTACTTCATAATAAACATGCAATATTTATATTAAAATATATAATATTTAACATTCCCTTTTGTGCTGAAATTGATGATATTAATGGGAAGGAAGTTGATAATGAGCATCAACAAGGACACTGATATTTGGCTAGAGTTTAGTGAATTTTAACTGTTAAGTCACCAGGCTCTTCCAGGTCTACTCTGTTACTCGGCTTACTTAAAACTGCATTTTCATGCCAGGACATGTATCTGAATACATGTGTATATGTAGATGGTCACAGATACACGATGCTAAGCACGTCCCCAGACATTTACTGGCCCTCTTTTGACCTCCAGCCATTTATCGATCCCTTCAATAGTGCCCTCGACCCTTATGAGTCGATATTGACCATTATGTTTCACTTTGTGTAGAACAACACTAGTTCACTAGTTTCGAGACCACTAATTTTTATTATTCAACCTCTGTTAGTATAGATTCAATAACATTACACAGATTTATGAGATGAATCATGCACTGAACGTGTTTCTCACAAATTCCAACTTCTGCAACAATGCTGTCTATATACACTGCCATGCATATTGATAATATAATTTTTACTTTCATAAAATCCCTTTACGTTATTAATATGTGTATACCGACCTTGCTTTTGGAATCGGTTTATTGAAGAGAATATCGTCACAAATTGTCCGTTATACTAATACCTCATAAATACCATTAACTAACCATAGTTTGTGATATATGTAAATTCATCAGTTGAGTTATAAATGTGTGTTACTACTAATTATCTCTGGTATTTATTTCAGCGGATCTGCAAATTTATCATCTTGTAAAAATTTGGCAAACTTTAATGATAGCTGACAGCACGAGACTGAAAATTGTTATCACTTTTTATATTAATCGTTAAGAAAAGCAGTTTCTGAAGATGCTTTTAGTGTTGTATCATTATGTATAGAATGTGTCACATAAATCCGTGAACTTATTTTGTCATCATTCCTTTGCAAAAAAATCTAAAGTTTTCTTTTCATATCACCATCACCGAGTTTTCAAAATTTATCTGTGAAACTGTCTTGACTGATACATGAAGCAAGACGTGCAAGACAGGTATACAACAGCGACAAGAGGAAAGTTAAGACACTTGTGCAACATCTTGTCGGTATTGTACACCTATCTTGCACAACTTGTCAGGCACTCGGGGCCAGGAGCTCCGACTCGACCCCTGCAACCTCAACTAGGTGAGTACTGCAGCATCATGGAATCTTGGTTCAGAGGACATCTAAATGATCTTCACGGCTACTACAACTAACCCATCAATTTGGGAAGGATCTACTTCCACTGGGGAATCCCGCCTACCAGTGACTATGCCCTCGTCTGCTACACGTCCCTATTCACTGACGCCTATATAACCGCCAGTCTCCTTGCCTGTGCTCCAGAATCTCTACCACCATGGTGTTCCCAACACCAACTCCAAGGCTGAGGGACTCATTACCTCATCTTCAGTATTTAGTTCTTCTGTTTTCTAATTATGTCCTAGAATCTGTATTGATAAAGCCACTGGATGGCGAAACGTCTACAATAAAGATATCCAGATGTTGCACATGTGTCTTAACTTTCATGAGGCAAGACAATGTATCATGACTATCACAATGTTACATTGTTTTACAAGAATATAATTAACAACATTACTGTAGAGGCAGCCGATGAACAAATCTGAAATGCAGTGCTGATGTTCTAAGATTTTTGGAAAACTGGCAAAAAATCTAATAATGAAAGAAAAAATTTTTTTTTCAGTGTGAGTCTAGCTTGGCTTAGCTGTCCTAACACCTAACATACTACTTGCTACGATAGTTGTCCTAAGATTGATGAAATTCATTTACATATTAAAATAGGTGTAGTAAATAACGTGATAAATTAGACACATGCGCAAAATTTTCGCCACTCAGTGTCTTCATCATCTCAATACAAAGCAGAAAGGTGTAAGGATAGGAGAAGTTTGAGGTAATCAGTCCCTCAGCCATGGATTCGATGGGTTCAGTCCATCAGTCTTGTAGAATGTGGCGAACCGTTTTCCTAATTATATTCCCGTATGTTTTGCATAAGTGTCTCTATCCTTCAACTTGTCGGTTTCAAAACTATTTTATCACAATATCACACATTGCAACACTTAGGTATTTTACTGAGGAAACGTTTCGCACACAGTGGCTTCATCAGTCCATACAAAGGAGAACGGGGAAACACAGGAGGAGTTTTGAGGTAATGAGTCTCCTCAGCCTTGAGTCCAGTCCATCCATCCTCCTTTGTATACTGGATTGACGCCACTGTGTGGCGAAACGTCGCACATGTGTCTAATTAACAACTTGTCGATTCTCATGAACCATTCATCTACATTAGTAATACCTACAATATGTAAATAAGACATTTTTTTAATTTGAAACGTTTCGGTCACCAAGATCTATAATTTATAAGTTCTTGGTGGGGGGAACTAAAAAACAACGCGTCCATGATAATAATACCACATTGGTGTCTTAATTATATTAAATTTTAACTCGCCAATTTCATATATTTCATATGGTTTCGTAGAAGACCTGGTGGAGTGTCAGCATCTTACAGTCAACCTGCACATACCCTGGGATATGTGCTACTGAAACTTGAACCTCTACAGTACAATATAATCATACGACAAACGCATTTAACAACTCATTTATTATTTAATTTGTTTTGATCCTTATTTTGAATTTTATTACTGTGTTTCATCTTTCTCTTTGCATTTTCAATGTATATTTAATATACATATGCTTAATATATAGTCTAATCCTATATATATATAATATCATCTGCTTCCACAGCGTTACTCACAGGTTTGAAGATGAATGGTTCAAAGATCCGACACGTTGTTAAATTAGACACATGTGCAACTCTTGGGTATTTTTATTGAGGAAACGTTTTCGCCACACAGTGGCTTCATCATTATCCATACAAAAGGATAAACTTGAAGAACAGGAAATGAGGTAATTATGTCCCTCAACCTTGAGTCGATGGTGGTCAGTCCATCAATCTATGAAATAGAATACGGCATATGAGCGGAGAAGCAGCTTATAAACCGTATGGCAGAAGCAGCTTATAAACCGTATGGGAGGAGAGGTGCAGCAGTAGTAGGTGGTGTCACATTTGTCCCAATGTGGAAGTAGCGTGCCCAAGGGTTAAAGGCAAGCGAAGAATTCCCAAGTATTAAGAAACCCAAGAAGTAACCCTTGGGCACGACCCTACTTTTCCACATTGGCAAATGTGACACCACCACCTACGAACTGCTGCATGCACCTCTCCTGCCATACGGTTATAAGCTCCCATCTCCGCTCAATGCCGTCTTCTATTCAAGATTTATGGACTGACCACATCGACTCAAGGTTGAGGGACTGATTATACTCATTCTCCTCCTTTCTTCAAGTTTATCCTTTGTATGGACTGATGAAGCCACTGTGTGGCGAAACGTTTCCTAAATAAAAATACCCAAGAGTTGCACATGTGTCTAATTTAACCGTTACTCACCTAAAAGTTACAAAAGCATTTATCAATATATAGCAATTTTTCTTTCCTCATCATCTACAAAAAACTAAAAAAAAGGCACTTTTAATTATTAAATTTTTCAGTCAGTACTGGCACCTCCCTTTTAGATCATTATTCTTTTCCTTCTTTTTTTATACACACTTTATTATGTTTTTTCTTGAAAATAACAACCCTCTTCAAAAATACTTCAATATTTACTTTAGGGTTCCTTGAAATCTACCGAAGAAAACCACTTGTTTTTTAGGGACCCCCCCTGAAGAAAATTATTAATTTAGAGCCGATTTCCAGTTGATTATCTGTAAATTAAACACATGGAAACATCTGGGTATCTTTATTGTTGACGTTTCGCCATCCAGTGCTTTACAATACAAAATCTAGACATAACTTGAAGACATAGGACATGTACAGAAGATGGGGTAATCAGTCCCTCAACCTGGGGTGGTGCAAGAGCACCGTTCGTGGAGATTCTAAAGCAGAACGGAACCGGCGTTTTTTAATAGTAACGTCAGGTGTAGCAACGAAGGCATAGTCAGGGTAGGGGGATTCCCCAGTTGAGTTATGATGCCGGAACACAACGCTATTTTTGTCGGTCGAAAAATTACTGTATTAAGCAATAAAAAATTTTACGAGACCACATTTGAAAAAAATTTTTTTTACTGAAAAAAATTCATTTTTTTAAAACTTTTTAAAAATAAGCAATGTAAATTAGCGTTAATTTGGTATTAACCAAAAATTTTTTCCCCCAGGTAATAAAAAACAAAAGTCGAGAAAAGATAGGCCCCCTTTAAAAAATAACTAGGGGCATCTTCTGCAAAGAAATAAATGTGCTCGATTTTAAAATAATTATTTTCTTCGGTTTTTACACAAAAACATAATAATATTCCGAAAATTTAATTTTTAAGGGGCCCAAAGAAGAAAAATTATGTAACATCGCCCAAGTAAAGGGTTTGGAAGCAGAAAACAGACTGAAGCAAAATAAGTCCCCGGTTGATAGGTTTTTTCAAGGGTTCAAAGGGAATGCAAAAGGGAATCGTGAACCATTAACTAATTTTTTTAAATTTATCTCTTCAAACAGGTGTATGTCTGAATATGTGGAAGGGGCAAATTATTTAAAAAAAGGGGACAAGTCTTTACCGTAAAATTACCGCCCAAAACCTGCCCCCCCCCCCCCCCCCCCCCCCTCAATTGTAGGCAAATTACTAATAAATTAAGCTCAAATTAAAAGAAGCCATCTCGATAAGCATAGTTTATTAATGATACTCACATGGATTCACAAGAGGCCGGTCTTATCTGGAGGTTTATCTGGAAGAGTTTCCGGGGTAACGCCCCCCCGGCCCGTCTGTGACCAGGCCTCCTTAGGCAGTGTCCCAGGAAAATTTTTCGACCCCCCCACCCTCGATAAAACCCCCGGGACCCATTGTACTGATGGGGAACATAGACAACAGTGGAAAAAAACATCCAATGTTTCTACTTGGCTGGGAATCGAACCCAGGCCCCCACCGTGTGAAGGAGAGGTTTAACCCCCAGGCCCCCAAAGCCCGTCTTGTCTAATAATTTTTAACTTTCTTCAGTAAAGCTTTTGAGGGTGTTGACCAGATAAAGAATTGATTTATTTCTTAGATTTTGTAAGGGATTTGATAGGTTCCGCACCAAAGACTTTGAAGAAAGTAGCAGTCAGGCATTGGGGAAGGGTGCTCTCGTGGGTCATCATGGCTCACGACAGGAAGCAAGAGTGTCCATAAATGGAGTTAAATCCCAGTGGGGATCAGTAACAGTGGCGTTCCACGGGGTCAGTCTTGGCCATTTGTTGTTTAAATTATATCAAGATCTTTATAAGGAATTATAGTGATATGGCAAATTCCCGATGACACAAGATAGGGAGGGTAATTTATTCAAACGAGAGTTTGGGAACTTTGGAGGATTTAGACAAACATACTTTTGGTCAAAAAGTGGCAAATGCGTTCAATGTAGTAAACAAGGTTCTGAAGCTCGGGAGTGTCCAAAAATGAATCTTGTTTCATAAAAAGCAGTTTTGAAAATAATATGAATATTTCCTTTTTTTTATATAAATTAGTCCATTTATAATTAATAAAATTTTGGGGAAGAATTTAATAATACACGGGACAAATAAATAGCTTGGGGTTATTTTGAAAAGGACCTACCCAAGTTGGCTCGCCCCCGCCCCACGTTTTTAAAACCCGTTGGGGGGTCTGATAGTGAGGCGGGCCCGACCCCTTATATAGCTTCCTTGGATGCTTCACTTTCAAAGTTCCTTGATAATGTGATAGTTACGAAAGCGCTTGGAATTTCTCTATTCTTCAGAGGGTTTTTTGCATATTTTGAAATACTATTTACTGTGATCTTATTCATATATATAATATTATATATATATTATATATATATATATAAAATTTTAAAATTTATATATAATATATATATATAATTTTTATATAATATATTTTATTTCTTTTTTTTATCACACTGGCCGTTTCACCCAAGGCAGGGGGCCCGAAAAAGAAAAACTTTCACCATCACACCCCCATCATGTCTTGCCAAAGGTGCTTTACACTACGTTTTTAAACTGCAACATTAACACCCCTCCTTCTTACTGCATATATATTTTTTAAAAATATATATAATATAAATATAATTTTAATTAAAATTTATATATATAATATTATATAATATATGCAATAAGACACAAAAAACGGGTGATTTCAGAAATCAAAACACCCTGTGAAAAAATAGAAAAATTTCCAAGCGTTTTCGTGACTATCACTTTATCAAGGAACAATGAAAGTAGAGCATCAAAAGGGAAAGGTAATAAGGGGTCTAGCCCACACCCCCTTTCGATCCCACAACAAAGGAAATCTGACACGCGCTCATAAGAAAGGGAACAGCGTGGGTCCGCGGCCCAACTGACGGGCCCTTACAAAACCCCCAAAAAAAAATTCTACCCAAGAAATAAGTTTTTAAAAATTTTTTATTTGCCCCAATGTATTATTAAATTTTTCCCCAAAATTTCTATTAATTAAAAATGGATCTAATTTTAAAAACCCAAAAGGAAAAATATTCAATTATTATCAAAACTCTTTTTTGTGAAACAAGAAAAATTTTATATTCCTGTCGATCATGGACTTGCTTGATACAATTTTTCTAAATTTTTTGAAAATCAATTGGAGGTTAAAATCGCTCACATGAATAAATAAGCTTTTGGAATTTTGTCCAGTTCTAATGTTATATTTATGTTTTTTTTAATCTTAGTTCGAGATTTTTACCAGTTTAAACCGAATAAACTTTATCGAAAATTTTACAAGGAATCTTTAGCACATCCATCAGTTTTTTTGGGGGGAATACTTTATCAAAAGTTTCTTTTACTTATCAAGATTTTTGAATACAACTTTAATTTAAAAGTCTTAAAAAGAGAAGGCATATCAACCAATTTTCATGTAAGGGGAGAACCAACATTTTTTTTATTGAATAAGGCTGGTTGTCCATTTTTGGATTGTTAAAAAAGTATTTCTAGAACTTTAAAAGTTTTATCAAATCTTTTCTTGGGTTTTTCAATATTCCCAAATTTTAATTTAAAAATTTTTGGATATTTCCTCAACATAACCGGGACTACAAATTCGTAAAGCTTCAAAAACATTGATGAGAAAACAGACTTTAAAACTCTATCTTGATGCGAAGAATAATAGTGGAATAAGAACAGTTATTTGTGGTTTTTTGTGAAAATTTTTTAAATTTAAAATTCATTATTACCCTTAATAATTAAAAATCTAGAAAAGGCAATGATTATTTTCTTAAAAACTCAACAGTAAAGTTTAAGAAGGGGTAAGCTATTTAATTTTCCAAGGAAAGGGTGTATTCACTTTTTTTGGGCATGAACAAAAAATTTCACATCATTTTTGGAACCATTTAGCTCTATTAGGGAAATTGTGTTAAAAACCCCTTGTTTAAAAAAATTCCGTATAGGTTACTAAGAAAGGTGAAAAAATTTCCCATTGCCATACCAAATTTCTGAGTGTAAAATTTTTTCATTAAATAAAAATTTTGCATCAAAATGCAAATTTTAATAATTTTAAATGATATAGGAACTGGTAATGGTAAATAAAATTTAAAACATTTCTTCAGAAAGAAACTTAAAAAAACCCAAGGAAGAACATCAAAACTAACCATGTTAAAATATTTAAAGTCATCAAGGAGTTTAAATTTTTATCAACAAAATCTATTTTGTTTTTAACATTAAAGTTAAAATTTTCCCAACAATGGGGCTCAAAAATCAACAAGCCATTTGGGATAATTTTATATAAAAATGCCCTATGGAGCAAAAATTGGGTCTGACTGGTTTTCCTGGTTTTTGTTTTTAAATTAGTCCATACATGAAAGGTAAAGATGGATTAGTGAAGAAATTGTTTGACTAATTCATTTTTTGCATTTCGTAGAAGTTTTATTGTATTAAAATTTGCTGTTAACGATTTCAGGGGTTTTTTTTCTAAGTTTAGAATAGGTTACAGTTTCATCAAGAGTTTTTTCTTTTTTCTTTTTAAAAATTTTTCTTTATAATTACTATTGATTTATTTTGTCTGCAAATTAAATAGTTTAGCCCATTCTATAAATTATTTGATTTTGAAGAAAATAACTCTTCCTTTTTCTAGATTTTTTAATTTTAAAAGGTAATAATAAATTTCAAATTTAAAAATTTTAAAAAAACCCTACAAATAACGTTTTTTGGTCATATTATTTTTCCCCTAAAGATAGATTTAAAACTGTCTTTTTTCATCGTGTTTTTGAGAGCTTTCGAATTTGAAGCCCAGATTCATATTTGGGGAAAATATCCAAAATTTATGAAATGGTAATGTTTTTGAAAAACCCAAGAAACGAATTGATAATCTTTTAAAGTTGCTAGAAATACTTTTACAATCCAAAAATGGAAAAACCAGCCTTATTAAACAAAAAATATTTTGGGTTTCCCCTTCCCATAAAAACTTGGTTATATGCCTTCTCTTTTTAAAGATTTTTAATATTAAATTGTATTCAAAATCTTGATACAGAAAAAAAAAATTTTGAAAAAGAACCCCCCCAAAATGCTGAGGGAGGGTTCTATAAGTTTCTTGTAAAATTTGCAATAAATTTATTATGGTCAAACTGGTAAAAATCTCAACTAAGATTAAAACAACAAAATATAGATTAAACTGGAAAAGTTTCCAATGCTTATTTTATTCATGTGACGTTTTAAAAACCACCCAATTTTGATTTTCAAAAAGTTGAGAAAGTTGTATCAAAAAGTCCATGGTCGACAGGAATATAATTGAACTTGTTTCATAAAAACAGTTTTGACAATAATATAAATTTTTCCTTTGGTTTATATAAATAACCCATTTATAATTAATAAAATTTTGGGAAGAATTTAATAATACATTGGAAAAATAAAAATTTTTTAAAATTCTTTTTTCTTGGGTAGAATATTTGTTGGTGGGTTTGTGAAGGACCTGTCTATTTGGGCCGGCGGGCCTCTGCAGTTTTCCCCCTTTCTTATGGTCGCGTGTCAGTTTCCTTTGTTGTGGGATTGTAGTGAGGTGGGGGCTAGCCCCCTTATAACCTTCCTTTATGCTCTACTTTCATTGTTCCTTGATAATGTGAGTATTCAGAAAGCGTTTGGGAAATTTTTTCTCTATTTTTTCACAGTGGTTGTTTTCATATATCTTATATATATATATATATATATATATATATATATTTTTAATATATTATATATATATAATTATAAATATAAATATATATATATATATATAAAATATATATAATATTATAATATATATATATATATATTAAATATATAATATATATATATATATATATATTTATAATATATTATATATATGTATATATAATATAATATATAATTATATATATTAATAAATAAATATATTATATATATATATATAAAATATAAATATATATACATTTCTTCCTCTCTTTTTGGGGTGTCCCCCCCCCCAATTTACTCTTCCTATCCTCATTGCAAAATTTTTTCCGCCTCCCACAATTGTTTTTGTCGATTTCTGCTTCTACTAAACCCCCGTTTAAATGAAAAACCTGCTGTGTAAGCGAAACTTTTTCAAAAAAAAGATCCCTCAACGAATTAACACTAACATGTCATGCTCTACTGAATTCAGTTTTCTGTTGTTTAAAATTATCTGGGGTTTACCGGGCCCAAATAATAACCCTAAATTTTGCAAATAATGCCCGGGAAAAAGTACGATGGGGGCAACTGTTCAATCATGAGAACCGTCAAGTGGCCCATCAGTGAACAAGTGATGATTCTCAACTTAATGTGCGAATTCTAAATTTAACTTTTTCACGGGTATAATGAAAACAAAAAAACGATGATTAAAAATTTACATATGGTTCGCTATTACCTTTTTTTTTTCGGGTACCACGGTGGGTTTTTGGGCTTCACCCCCTCGGATAGGAGGGGGATTCTATCTTTATCACTTTCCTTAAAGGGATGCGAGAAGTTCATGGGAGGGATAGAAATACTGTGTTGGGAAGATAGTAGGGCCGACTGCACCACAGTCTAGGAAAAAGTTAAAAAAACCCATGGTAGGGGTGGCTATTAAACCCAGGGGCAAGTCAAAAACCCATCACCATGGGTAAAATTTCCCCACTCGTACCGGGTTTTTTTTGCAATCGTTTTATTATGAATCGTGATTAATTTAGAAGTTTATGATAAACAGACATAAGAACAAAATTTAAATTTTGACGTCGTGCTCGTCAAAACGTGACTGGAGCTTGAAAGATGGTTTAAAATATCCAAGCGAAAATTCCTTCAAAAAAGACGTGTATAAATAACTGACTCGTAGATTTTTTATTTAACTTATTTTTGGGAAAAAACAACCCCATGTATGTACTGGAAGGCAAACTTCGGGATTTCGAAGACTTTTTGGGAATATAGCGCTTTCAAACTCCGCGCATAGAAAGGTTTGAATGGCAGTCGCATGGAGGCGGATAACACACCACTGCAAAAAAAAAATGGGATTGTCACGATTTAAAGGAAGTTTGGGGTTTTTCAACCCCCCGAAAAACCTAGAAAGGATAGATGAGCAATCTTTCTTAGCTGATTGTGCTGTACGAAAGCTGATGCTCGTTGACAACGGGAAATATTAATGCACAAAAACCAATTGCAACTAATGGTACATTCTTTTGGGTAACGTCTCGCTCTCCTGGAGGCGAAACTTTTCCACAATAAAAAATGTCCAATAGTTTTACTTCGTTTTTTTACCTAACATATTTGCGGTAATTTTTAACAGTATTACAACTTGATCATCAATTTCCTTAGTGATGCTGTCATCTCTCCCTCGACGATCTGCGAAGGGTTTACCTACCTGTAAGTAAACACTAGTATTTAAACACAACTCCCCGGTCCCTGTATTCAAGATCCGGTATTCCAGGGCCCTGTATTTCAACACCTGTTTTCAGATCCCTGTATTTTGGGTATGTACTCCGGGGCCCTTTATTCCAGATCCAGTGTTTCCCAAATCCCTATATTTCAGACCATGTATTTAGGACCATATATTCCAGGGCCCCAAAATTCCTGTCCATAATTCCAAGTCAATGTATTCCAGATCCATGTATTCAAGGACACAATTTCCCGCTCCATGTATTCCAGTCCATGATTAGGTCTATGTATTCCAATCCCCTATTCCAATCCTGTATTCCCGGTCATATATTAGGTCTTTTATTCCCCGGTCCAAATTCCCGGTCCATGTATTCCAGATCCATATATTTCAGATTCAGTTTCCGGGGCCGTTATTCCAGATCAATTATTCCAGGTCCAAAATCCAGGTCCCTTTATTCTAGGTAAAAATAATCAGGGCCATTATTTTTCCCGGCCATATATTCCCGGTCCATTTTTCCCCATCCATGTATTTCGATCCTGAATTCCAGATACATTTTATTTCAGATCCTGTATTTCAGATCTGTATTCCAGGTCCATGTATTCCAGATCATGATTTCCCCAAAACCCTGTATTACAGATCCATGTATTCCGGTCCACGTATCCAGTCTATGCATTCCATATACGTATTCAACACCATGTATTCCATTCCATTATACCAGGTCCATGTTTCCAACCATGATTCCCGAACAATGTATTCCCGACTCATGTATTTCCCGGGCCACTATCCAGGTCTATGTTTTTCCCTCCCTGTATTCCCGGTCCATGTATTTTAAAGGAAAATGTATAACATTCGCCTATATCTTAGGAAAGGGTCACAGTTGACCTCTCACAAACCCACACACTAATGTTTATACCTCCTCACACACCCACACACTAAGTTTTAAAACCCCCTACACACCCAACCCCAATGTTATACCTCCTCACACACCCACACACTAATGTTATACCTCCTCACACACCCACACACTAATGTTATACCTCCTCACACACCCACACACTAATGTTATACCTCCTCACACACCCACACACTAATGTTATACCTCCTCACACCCCAACATTAATGTTTTTACCTCCCCACACACCCCCACTAAGTTAACCCCTTCCCCACACCCACACACTAACGTTATACCCCCTCAACACCCACACACAAATGTTAACCCCCTCACACAACCCCCACATTAAGTTATACCCCTCACACACCCCACATAATGTTATACCCCCTCACACACCCACACATTAATTTATCCTCCACACACACCCACACACTAATGTTATACCTCCTCACCAAAACCCACACACTAAGTTATCCCCCCCACACACCCAACACAAATGTTATCCTCCTCACACACCCACACACTAATGTTATACCCCCCACACCCCACAAAATAATGTTTTACCCCCTCACACACCGACACATTAATGTTATACTCCACACACCCCACCCTAAAGTTATACCTCCTCACACACCCACACACAAATGTATACCTCCCACACACCCACACACTAATGTTTTTTACCTCCTCACACCACCCACACACTAATGTTATTTCCTCACACACCCCACACTAAGTTTTAAAACCCCCCACACACCCACCACTAATGTTTTATACCTCCCCACACACCCAACCTAAAAGTTATACCTCCTCACACACCCACACACTAATTTTACCTCCCACAAAACCCAACATAATGTTTTAACCCCCACACACACCCCACACTAATGTTTTACCTCCTCAACACCCACACACTAACGTTTTTTTCTCCTCACACACCCACACACAAATTTAACCTCCTCAAAACCCCCCAACACTAATGTTATCCTCCCACACACCCACCAATAATTTTATACCCCCTCACACACCGACACATTAATGTTTAAGTCCCACACACCCACACACAATGTTTATCCTCCCACACACCCACCACAAAGTTTTAACCCCCTCACAACACCCACACACTAATGTTATACTCCTCAAACACCCACAACTAAATTTTTTCCCCCTCACACACCCCCACACTAATGTTATACCCCCCTCAACACCCCCACTAATGTTATACCCCACACACACCCCACACTAATGTTATACCTCCTCACACCCCCACACTAAGTTATACCCCCACACACACCCACCACAATGTTTACCCCCCTCACACCCCACAATAAGTTTTACCCCTTCACGCGCACACACACAACACTTTTTTACCTCATGACACACAAAAACACGCACCACACACAAACACACACCCACAACCGAAAACACACACACACACAAAACACACACACACGTTATACCTCCTCACCCACACAACCACACACCCACACACAACACGTTATACCTTTACAATATACACCGTTAACCTCCTCACACACCACGCACACACACACACACACACACACATACACACTCACAAAAGTTTTTACCTCCCCAACACACACAAACACACGTTATACCTCCTCACCACAACACACACTAACAAAGTTCTTCCCATCACACACACACACACACACACAAAAAACACACCCCACACAAACACACACACCACACATACATACACACACACACACAAAAACCACACACACCACACACCACACACACACACACACACACACACCACACACAAAACCCACACTACCAAAAACAACACACACATGCACAAACAGTTAACCCCCCCTCTCTCCCCCCACCACACACACACACACACACACACACACACACCAACACAGAACAGAACGACGCAGCTGAGGGAGAGGGCAAAAAAGGGAAAGGGGCAGGAAGGGAGACAAGGGCGGAACGAGAGAGGTCATCGAGCAGACGAGCAGAAAGGGCAAGCACACACAGAACCATCCCCAGAAAGGGGTCATGATTCAGGGGAAAGCTATGATCATGGGGAACTTTAACCACAAAAAAAATCGATTGGAGAAACTTTTCAGCCACGGGGCCCGTACATGGGGGCAAAAAAATATGGAGGGTACGGAAAACTTCAGACCCAAACTAAGGACACTACAAGAGAGAGAGAGGAGAGGATGAACCAGCAAGACTGGACCTAGTATTCACCTTGAAGTGCAGATATCGAGGATATCCAATAAGAAAACCCCTTTGGGCCAGCGATCATGTGGTTTTTTTAAACTTCGAATACACAGAAGCTACAAGTGGAGGGGGAAGCAGGAAGGGCCGGATGAAAGAAGCCAAACACAAGAAAGGGGACTAAGCGGGAATGAGGAAAATTCCTGAACGGGGTTCAGTGGGGAAAAAGAACTGGCAGGGACGCCGTTAAAGAGATGTTGGGAATAAAATAGCAAAAAATATGCAAGGGGGCTGAGGAGAGGTTTTACCCAAAGGGGAACGGGGAAAAATGAAAAAGCCAGGATGAGCCCATGGTTTTACCCCAAAAGGGGCAGGGGGGCAAAAACCAATGTGCAGGGAATGAAAAAATATAAAGAAAGGACCCCGGGAATAAGGAGACATCGTAGAGCCAGAAAAAGAATATACACAGATAATTGGGAGGCCCAACGCCAATATTAAACGACATAGCACGAAAGCCAAATCTGACCGGAAACTGTTATAAGCCACATCAGGAGGAAAAAAACAGTCAAGGACCAAGAAACGGGTAATGAAGGAAGGGGGGAGAGACAACAAGAAAAGACCGTGAAGTATGTGAGGAACTCAACAAGAGATTCAAAGAAGTGTTCCAAGGAGACAAAGGGGCTCCAAAAGACGGAAGGTGGGGGACACAAACACGGTTATAACACCCCACACCAAAACACACACACAACACACACACAACCCCACACACACACACCAACACGTTATAACATCCCACACACATAACACACGGAAAAGAGGACAGGCAGGACTACAAAAAAGGGCCTGGACAGGGTACAGCCCGGGCCAGCAACTGGGTCCTGATTTAACCCTTCCAAAAACAAAGTCATGAAAAAAAAATGGGGGAAGGGCAAAGAAACCCCAACACAATAAGTTTGATGGTCAAATCTGCAAACCTCAGTCAAGGAAAAAGATCTGGGGGTGAGTAAACACCGAGCAAATCTCCTGAGGGCACTCATCAGATAAATGCTGAGCATACGGGGGCCTGGAAACCCACGGATACTTTCCCATACCTCAGTAAGGGTTTATTCGATCTGTATCCATTTAGTCAGGCCCATACTGGGTATGCAGCCCATTTGGAATCCACACCTATCAAGCCGTCAAGAAAATTTGAGAATTGCAAAGGTTTGCAACAAGCTTTCCCCCGAGCTACGGGGATTGTCCTAAGAAGAAAGGTTTTGGGAAAAACGGCCTGACGACACTGGAGGCCAGGAGGGTCAGGGGAGACATGAAAGACATATAAAATACGCGCGGGAAAAGTCGAGGGGGACAAAGCGGGGTGTTCAGAGATGGGGCACAGACACAAAAGGTCACAATTTGGGAAATTGAAGACTCAGTGAATCAAAGGGATTTAGGAAGTATTTCTTCAGCATAGAGTAGTCAAGCCGTGGAATGCCTAGAAAAATGAAATAGTGGAGGGGGAACCATCATTTTTAAGGGGAGTTGAAAACTCAGGAGCAGGGAGAGAGAGGACCCAGTAGCAACAGGAAAGGGGGGGCCAGGAGCTTGCCCCACCCCCCGCAACCACAAATAGGTGATCAAAAAGGTGAGTAAAACACACACACACAATACTGGTAAAATCTTTGACCTTTATTAGACAACAATGGAAAAAAATTTTTTTGATGAGCGGGGGGTGATAGCAAGGGCTGGATAACGTAGCTAGTGGGGTGCTGCAGTAGTCAGGGGGCTGGGGGCACTCAGCTGGTGCGCGGTAGTCAGCTGGTGCTGGGTACCAGCGGTGCTGGGGTAGTCATTTTGGAATGCGGTACGCTGGGGTGGGGTATCGCTGGGGCGGAATAGTAGCTTGTGCTGGGGTAGTCAGCTGGGCTGGGGTACTCAGCCGGTGCTGGGGTATCAGCTGGTGCTGGGGTACTCGCTGGTGCTGGGGTATCAGTTGGGACTGCTTAGTCGGGTGGGTGCTGGGGGAGTCAGCTGGTGCTGGGGGTAGTCACTGGGGCTGGGGGAGTCAGCTGGTGTAGGGGACTCGCTGGTGCTGCGGTGTCGCTGGTTGGTGTAGTCACGGTACTTTTGGTATCAACGGTGCTGGGGTATTCAGCTGGTACGCGGGAGTCGCTGGTTTTTGTGGTAGCGCTGGCGGGGTAGCCAGCTGGTACTGCGGTAGTCAGCTTTGGGGCTGGGGTGTACGGGTTCTGGGTTGCCCGCTGGTGATTGGGTAGCTAGCTAATGCTGGGGTACATAGCTAACGTTGGAGTAGCCAGCTAGCACTGGGGTAATCAGCTGGTGTTGGTGTATCTAACTGGTGCTGGGGTATCCAGCTGGTGCTGTGGTACCCAGCTGGTGCTTGGGTAGCAGCTAAGCTGGGTTTTCCCAGCTAACGTTGGGGGAAACCACTGCGCGGGGGAAACAGCAGGTGTTGGTGTAACTATTAGTGCGGGGGATAGCTGGTGCTGGGTACCCACTGGTGTTTGGCTAGCCTGCTGATGTGGTGTAGCTAGCTGTGCTGGGGGACCCTTGCTTTTGGTACCCCGCTGGTGCTTGGGTAGCTACCTAATGCTGGGTTACCTAGCTAACGTTGGGGTAGCCAGCTAGCGCTGGGGTAATCAGCTGGTGTTGGTGTAGCTATCTAGTGCTGGGGTAGCTAGCTGGTGCTGGGGACCCAGCTGGTGTTTGGCTAGCCTGCTGAGCTGGTGTAGCTAGCTGGTGGGGGAACCCCGTGGTGCTGGGGGGCCAGCTGTGCTGGGGTAGCTAACTGGTGCTTGGGGAGTAGCTGGTGATGGGGTTGCCAGCTGGTGATGGGGTACCCAGCTGGTGCTGGGGTAGCCAGCTGGTGCTTGGGTAGTAAGCTGGTGCTGGAGCCAAGCCACCTGGTCTATCCGAACAGTTTTTTAGACAAACAATTTTTTTTCTGATAAACCACTCCCCTAAACACTCCCGTGTAAAACTCCCGGGGAACACTCCCGCGATTTCCTCGCGATAAAACTCCACGGTAAACTCTCGCGAAAACACTTCCGCGAAAAACTCCCCCCCAAAAACACTCCCCGATAAAACCCCCCGGAAACACTCCGGCGGTAAACTTCCGCGATAAACCCTGTCGCATTTTTATACATGTTCTACACTGAAAACACCAGTTTAAAACACAGTATCTTTGTATATTACTGAGAGGTGATATATTTTAATATATATATATATATTATATATAATAAAATATATATAATATATATATTAATTATATATATATTATAAAATAATAATATATATTTATAGTCGTGCCGAATATGTAAAACGGTCAATTAGCAAAACTCATTTAAAAATTAAGTCTTTTTTGAAATTTTCTCTTATACGTTTAAAGATATTTTTTTCATTAAAGTTAATGAAAAAATTTTAATTTTGCACAAGAAGAATCTTAGAAAACTTACCTAAACCCTTTTATAACAAAAACAATTTTTTTTAGCCCAAACCCAACTAAATATATTTTAAAAAACGTTTACAATAATTTAGTACTAAAAAAACACAACCAAATATATTTTTTTCCCTTAGGTTCAGAAGATTTTGCGAAATTATTGCATACACAAAAATTTTTATTGTCCTAATGGCAAGATGAGCGTTTCTATTTAAAGCCAGACGCAAATTCTGCCCATTCGGCACGACTATATATAATATATATATATATATATATATAAATTTTTAATATATATATTATATATAAAATTTTAAAAATATATATATATATTATATATTATATAATATATAAATTTTCAAGGAAATTCGCAAGAACAGGGGAAATATACACAAACACGTCTTTTGGGTGAAGAAACAAAAGCACCTGTTTGCGAATTTCCTTGCATTGTTTAAATCTCTAGTAAGGCTGATGCATGCAGGGATGAGATGAAAAGCTGTAAACCTTCTCCCTGAAAGCTGCCTGCCTTGGATCAACGTCTAACGCAAGCTGGACGCCAAGGCATTGGTCCAGTGTGGTGAGAATGGTATAGCACTGCGTACCTTGTTCCAAGGTTCGTAGGTTTGAGTCTCCTTCGGCCAGAGATCAGTGTTTTATTATATATATATATATATATATATATATATATATATATATATATATAATATATATATATATATATAATATATATATATGTATATATATATATATATAAATATATATATAATATATATATATATATAATATATATATATATATTATATTATATATACACATGTACGATTTTCGCTTGTATTATTCCCCAAAAAGAGCGTTGCTATTTACGCCAAAAGTTGCAAGTTTTACCTAGTCGTCACTTGCGAGTTTGGCTTAAACAGCAACAGTTTTTGCCTAATACAACAATCGAAAATTTGTGTATGCAATAATTTCGCAAAAAAAAAAATCTGAACCTAACGAGAAAGATATATTTCATCTTCTTTGTTTATTATTAAATTATTGAAAACATATCTAAAATATACTTAGTTGGATTAGGCTAAATTAAATTGTGCTTGTTATAATAAGGATAGGCAAGTTTTCTAAGGTTCTTTTGGTAAAAAATTATTAGTTTTTACATTAATATACGTTAAATAAAAATATCTCTAAATGTACAAGAGAACATTTTAGAAAGGACTTAATTTTAAATGAGTTCTTACTAATTGCCCAGTTTTACCTACTTATCATGACATACGTATGTCGGGAGGGAGAGAGAGAGAGAGAGAGAGAGAGAGAGAGAGAGAGAGAGAGAGAGAGAGAGAGAGAGAGAGAAAGAGAGAGAGGGAGGGAGACAGGGAGATCCCAAGAGAACGAGGTGAGGAGTCCACACGCACAATCTGGCAATGGGAAAGAGATAATTGGCCAGCCCTTTGCTCTGAGCTCGCCACCACTGATTGGAATGCTCTTCTCCAAGGGGATGTTGACAACCAAGTGAAAGCCTTCACTGAGCATGTCCTTAATCTACAGCAAGAACACATTCCTCACCGGCAATACGTGACGAAGCCTACAGATAAGCCTGCTACTGCTAAGTACAAGGCATAGCGAAGGTATAAGAGACATCCTACCACCTATAATATGAACTTGCACAGGCAAGCCTGTAGGCATATGGGTGACATTCAAAAGTGGGCCATTGCTAAATGGGAGGTGGACACTAAAAGAAAGCTAGCATCAGGTAGGGTAGTCTCCTAAACCTGGTGGTCCCTGGTCGAGGACACAAGGTTATCTGACTGATGAACTCATTCCACCTCTAAATCGACAAGATGGAACCACCTCTACTAGTAGTCAAGAGAAAGCGGACCTCTTTGTCGAACACTTTGCTACCAAAAATGCAAGTTCCTGATCCAGCAAGGGACCCTCCTTGGCTAGCTGAAAGAGCTGTATCAAAACTGTCATTGGTGACAATAAGGCAGGAGGAGGTGTATTTCCTTCTTAAATCGCTTGACCAAGAAAAGGCTAGGAGCCCAGACAAGTTGAGCCCAAGATTGCTGAGAAGATGTACAGACCAGCTAGCAGCACCTCTAACTCACATCTTTCATCACTGCCTAGTACAGTGTAAATGGCCTTCTCTGCAGAAAGAGGCAAATGTAGTCCCTGTTCACAAAAAGAAGAGCAGAGCAGAAATCAGCAACTACAGACCAGTGTCACTCCTGTCAATCACTGGCAAGATCCTTGAGACAATAATCTCAAGACAAAAGAGAGTTTTTTGACTGCACCCCTACTTTGAGATCGGCAATATAGCATCAGGAAATGGTACTTACTCTGCCGTTGATCTGTTGTTAAACCTCTCCACTAACTGGCAACCAGTCCTGGATAGAATCCAAAGTCAGCTGCGTGTAGCACTGACATTGGTCGTGCTATCGACCGGGTGCGGCACATGGGCTCTAGCAAAACTACAAGCTCTGGGAATTGCAGGCTCTAGAACGCTAATGTCTCCTCAGTGAATTACCTCATGGTAGATTTCTCTAAGGCAGTTTTCATGGAACAGAATCAGCAAGACATCCTATAGGGCAAGTGTTCCCACAAGTACGCGTTTCCTGGGAAACCATTGTTATGGAATGTCTACTTCAATGCACTTTCTTCATCTCATCCCATAATCCCAAGCATATGCAGAACGACTGTACACTGACATTCTCTTTAAACATAGAGAAAAAAGGCCAGCTGCTGCTACAGCTACATCAATCACCACTAAGAGCCTATAACAACTTAGTTTAAATATATGTCAAGTACTTTTGCACCTTAGAAAACACAATTGAATATAATCTTTTAGCAACATGCTGTAATGCCGGTACAGTAGTAAGGATGATGGGAGGGTGTTTGGAACCTGGGGAAGAATTTGATATCCTTGGGGTGAAATTTAACTCCTAAACCGTCCTGAAGAACACGTTGTAAATCTTGCAAACAGATGCAGCACCAGGTAAGCTTACAGCACTTTTGGCGTATCCGTCGCAACTGCTTGACAGCAGGGTTGCTAAAATTTTGTACGAGGCAAAAGTATGCTCACACCTTGAGTTTGCTGCCACTTTCTTGGCTCGCCTGCCCGCGCCCTTCTCACTGCGACTGCTTGACCAGCCACGTAGAGAAACAAGCAGGCGCAAGAGAAACTTCTCATCTCTCGCCGCACCAATCCTGATAGATCTTCATATCCCGCAGAGCCTTCAACACGAAGAGGGGATGTGGCTGCCTTACTGTTATTTCGAAGGCCAATATTGTCAAAGTACCGACACTTGGACCACTTCGAGGACAGCGTGAAGCAAGCTTCAATAGCACACAGACGGGCGAAAGCAGCAACCTTCACTCTGCTGTACCCTTACTCCAGAACATCACTCCATCGGAAATCAATATACCCAGATGACTCGAGTATGAACACATTCGTACAGCAAAAATGATGTCAACGAGAGAAAATCATTTGATCAGATGAAAATTTCGGCTCACATATGGCTCCACTTCATCCTGTTCCCTACTTGTAAGGAGATTCATAACATAAAAATGCTTTCAAATGAGCCGAATGTCGTTAACAGCTCTTAGCTTGCCAATAAAAAGTTACGAATCCTTATCCGTAAATACATTGTCAATAAAGCTAGGGATCCTTTAACCTAAACCTTGTCAAACCCTGGTGTAAAAAGAGAGAGAGAGAGAGAGGAGAGAGATAGAGACAGGGGAGAGAGAGAAAAAGGGAAAGGGGTCCCTGATACGCTAATCTTCCGTTTAAGCACTTCATTAAACAATGCGGTGTTCCGCAGCTTCGATGGTAGCGCCCCCACTCACACTGAGGTGTAAGTTTCAAACTCCGGTACGGGGTGGAATCAGTAGAACGTGTTTCCATAAGAAACCTGTCTGTCCATTCTCACGCTGAGCAGCAAACTGGTAACTGGGTGTGAGTCAACTGTGTGGGTCGCATCCTTGAGAACAAAACTTGACCTATATTGCCCACAATGTCCGCATAACAAGGGACTTTTCATAGTGTGCAGTATGTCATTGATGTCAACTTGACTGTACTTTGGTACAAATGACGATTAGAAATATTATTATTATTATTATTATTATTATTAAAATTAATTATAATATTATTATTAATATTAATATTTATTATTTATTATTATTATAATTAAGGCTGGGTTTCAATTCTGTCTAATTACACGAGGGACATTATGTCTGAATGGCCTGTTAGTGGGGTTTAAAAGTCTTTTCACTACACGAGGGTTATCAGGCTGAAAGTCCACCTGTATAATTACCGGTATATACCCTGGCAGCTGCAAACTCTCATGGGGTATATATATTGAGTATTTTTTTGTTTTTGAGTTCTTTGGGTTATATAAAATTCTTTGTCTACGTAATAAGGTACCGCGATTAAGTCAGATACGCCTTCATGACCCTATTAACTAATCTGTAACCACATCAAGAATCCTTTAACACCTAGAATGGAAATTAAATTCTGGGTGTATACCCGAGAACATACACATCTCGGCGACAATGAAAAACGTGTCACGAAGAGTTAAAAACCCTGGTGAAGAAACTACACATGTCAAAGGCTCATGAAAAGCGTCGAAGCCTCAAATCACCAGAGAGTTGAACGAATCTTATAT
Organism: Cherax quadricarinatus; assembly: GCF_026875155.1. NCBI lineage: Eukaryota > Metazoa > Arthropoda > Malacostraca > Decapoda > Parastacidae > Cherax > Cherax quadricarinatus. Next base: position 2,366,897 of record NC_069426.1, read on the forward strand.
TCCCTCACAGTGGCTGGACTGCTCCACCAGGAAAGTCGCTTCGCTACAACTCTCCTACCTACACATAAAATACACTGAAATATTATATCCTCCAGTAAACAGCCATGATGAGAGTATTTGTGTATACACACATCGTGGGTGTAACACAGTATGTATGCTTTAAAATTCTAATTTTATGTAACACAGAAGATACATAGAGAAGTGTAAACCTCTCAGTAATACAGAGATATTTTGTTTATAAATTCTGGTGTATACACTGTATATAATATGTTATATAAATGCTGACGATGTGTTACCGCGGGAGTGGTATACCAGCCGAGTGGTTACCGCCGAGTTGTTACCCCGCCGGAGTGTTACCGCCGGAGTGTTACCGCGGGAGTGTTACCGCGGAGTTGTTACCGCGGAGTGTTACCGGCGGAGTGTTACCCCCGGGAATGTTTACGCGGGAGTGTTTACCGCGGGAGTGGTTACCTCGCCGGAGGTTACACCTGCCGTAGTGTTACCGCGGGAGTGTTAACCGCGGGAGTGTACCGCGGAGAGATACCGCGGGAGTGTCCTCGGGAGTGTTACCGCGGGAGTGATACCGCGGGAGTGTTAACCGCGAGTGTTACTCGCGGGAGAGTTACCGCGGGAGTGTTACCGCGGGAGTGTTACCGATGGAGTGTTACCGCCGGAGTGTTACCGCCGATTTTTACCGCCGGAGTGTTACCGCCGGAGTGTTACCCCCGGAGGTTCCCCCGGGAGTGTTACCGCCGAGTGTTACCGCCGGGTTTTTATCAAAAAAAAATTTAGCATTGTCAAAAAAACTGTTGGGGGTTTTGAACAGGGGGGTTTGGTACAGTACCAGCGGCCCCCCAGCACAAGATTATACCCGTCACCACTGACCCCCCCGCACCAGCTGATCCCCACACCACTGACTACCCCCAGCACCAGAGCCCCCCCCGCACCTCCTGTGCCCCAGCACCATTTCTACCCCAGCACCTCCGAGTCCCCACACCAGCTGAGTGCCCCAGCACCAGCTAGTGCCCCACACACTGAGTCCCCCCACACCGCGTACAGTCATCCAGACACCAACTTCCACAACAAAGGTCATTTTCATTTCACAATTGATGATAACCACCTCCACTCGCATAAACCCATCATGTTGATTAATAAATATTGTAGGTTACTTACACTAGGTTGTGTGTGTGTGTGTTGTGTGCGTGTTTGTGTGTGTGTGTGGTGTGTGTGTGTTAGTGTTGAGGATTATAACGTGTTTTGTTTTTGGGGTTGTGTTGTGTGAGTGTGTGAGGAGTTATAATGGTTGGTGTGTTTTTGTGTGTGGGTGTGTGTGGGGTGGTGAGGGGTTTGGTGTGTGTGAGGAGTTATAACTGTTGTGTGTGTGTGTGTGTGGTGTGTGTTTTGGGTTGTGTGAGTGTGTGTGTGTGTGGGGATTAACGTGGGGTTTTTTGGTGTGTGTGGTGTGGTGTTTTGTGTGAGGGTTAAAACTGGTGTGGTGGTGTTTGTTTGGTTGGAGAAAAGTTTATAAACGTTGTTGTTTGGTGGTGTGGTTGTGGGGTTGTGAGGAGTTAAACGTGTGTGGGGTGTGTGTGGTTGTGTGTGTGTTGTGTTTTGGTTTTTGTTATGTTTGGTGTTGAGAGAAAAAATGGTGGTGTTGGTGTTGGTGGGGGAGTTATAGTGTGTTGTGTGTGGTGGCGGTTGTGTGTGTGTGTGTTTTTTTGGTAGGAGTATAAACGGGGTTGTTTTGTTGGGTTGTTGGTTTTTTTTGGGGATTTTTAAACTGTTTTTTGTGGTTTGTGTTTTGTTGTTGAGGTTTTTTGGGGGGAGTTATAAGGTGGGGTGTTGGTGGTGTGGGGGTGGTTTTTTGTTTTTTGTAAAGGAGTTATAAAGGGGTGGGGTTTGGGGTGTGGTGTGGTTTTGTGTGTTGGGGGTTTAAAAACTTTGGTTGTTTTTTTTTTGTGTTTTTGTTGTTTTTGTTGAATTATAACGTGTTGGTGTTGGGTTGAAGTAGGAGAAAAGGGGGTTTTTTTG
>NC_069426.1:2369427-2386936 GCF_026875155.1 Cherax quadricarinatus
ATTTGGGGTGTTACCCGGTGGTTACCCCGATTTGTTTAAAAAAATTTTTAGTTTGTTAAAAAAAAATTTTTCGGGTTGAAGGGGGTTGGGATACAGTAATTTGTAAAAAGCTGACTACCCAGACCCCGATCCCCCAGACCGCAAAATACCCCAGCAACCGCTGATACCCCGGAAGTGTTACCGCCATGTATCCCCCGCCAGTGTACCCCGGGCACCGCGATACCCCGGGGGCAAAAGTTACATACCAAAACCTTTCATTAAAAGTATTTACCAGACCCTGGTCCCCAACCAGCTGATCCCCACACCAGCTGATTCCCCAGCACCAGCTGATCCCCAGCCCACTATCCCCAGCACCAGCTGAGTCCCCAGCACCAGCTGAGTCCCCGAAACCAGCTGATACCCCGCACCAGCTAAATCCCACACCACTGACCCCAGCACCGCTGAGTCCCCAGCACCAGCTGAGTGCCCCACACCAGCTGAGTCCCCAGCACCAGCTGAGTGCCCAGCACCAGCTGAGTCCCCAGCCCCATGCTACCCCCAGCACCAGTGATCCCCGCACCAGCTGATCCCCACCCAGCGACCCCCCAGCCACTAGCTCCCCAGCACCGAGCTACCCCAGCACCCTGAGTGCCCAGACCAGCTGAGTGCCCCAGAACCAGCTGAGTGCCCAGCACCAGCTAAAGTGCCCGCAGCACCAGCTGAGTGCCCCAGCCCAGCTGATGCCCCAGCACCAGTGGCTACGCCACCAAAACACACCCTCACAAGGTATCCCAGTCACAGTGATACCCCTCCACCGCACCCCCCACACCAATATTTTCCCAGTTGATTAGAAATTTGAGTTACATCCCACTAGGTGGTTTGGGTGAGGGTATAACCCGTGGTGTGGTGGGTGGTGGTGGTAGGTTGGTTTGGTGTTTGTTTTTTGAGGAGTACAACTGTGTAAGGAATATAACCCTGTGTGTTTGTTGTTAAAGAGAAAGAGGTTATAACTGTGTGTGTTTGTGTGTTTTGGGGATTAAATAACGTGTGTGTGTGTGTGTTTGTGTGTGTGTGTGTTGTGAGGATTATAACGGTGGTGTTTTGTGTGTGGTGGTGGGAGAGGATTATAACGTTGTGTGGGGGGGTTTAGATATAACGTGTGTGTGTGTGTGTGGTGTGTGTGTGTGTGTGAGGAGTTATAACTGTGTGTGTGTGTGTGTGAGGATTATAACGGGGTGTGTGTGTGTTTGTGGTGGGGGGAAGTTAAACGTTTGGTGTGTGTGGTGGGGGTGGTGTGGGTGTGTGTGGGGTGTGTTTGTGTGTGTGGGGTGTGTGTGTGTGGAGGAGTTATAACGGTGTGTTGTGTGGTTTTGTGTGTGTGTGTGTTTGGGGTGTGGTGTTGTGTGTGTGTGTGTGTGTGTGGAGGAGTTATAACGTGTGTGTGTGTTGTGAGAAGTTATAACGTTTGTGTGGTGTGTGTGTGTGTGGTTGGTTTGTGTTGTGTGTGTTGTTGTGTGTTGTGTGTTTTGTGTGTGTGTGTGTGTTTTGTGTGTGGGGTGTGTGTGTGTGTGTGTGTGGGGAGGAGTTATAACGTGTGTATGTGTTTGTGTGTGGAGTTATTAAATTGTGTGTGTGTGTTTTGTGAGGAGTTATAAGGGGTGTGTGTGTGTTGTGTGTTGTTTTTGTGTGTGTGTGTGGAGAGTTTATAACGTGTGTTGTGTGTTGTGTGTTGTGTTGTGTTGTGTGTGGTGTTTTTTTGTGTGTGAGGGTTATAACTGTGATTGTTTTGTGAGGAGTTATAAGTGTTTGTTGGTGTGTTTGTGAGGAGTTATAACGTGTTTGTTTGTTTGTTTTTAAATTATTATAAAAGTAAAGAACTTTCACCCCACCCCCGGTAAAACCTCAATTATTAAACCCTTGGGGAAGGTACTAACCGATTCCCCTTACGGCAGGAGGGAGATACATTATTATAACAACCTGGAAATCCTAGAGGGACTAGTACCGAATTTGCACCGAAAATAAACTCACTACAAAAGCAAAAGACTTGGCAGACGATGCACCATCCCCCCAATGAAAAGCAGGGGTGCACAAGCACGTTAAGAGACCAAACAATAAGTTTTCAGGGGCCACGAACTGTTCAACTGCCTCCCAGCACACATAAGGGGGATTACCAACAGACCCCTGGCAGTCTTCAAGCTGGCACTGGACAAGCACCTAAAGCAGTTCCTGACACCGGGCTGTGGCTCGTACGTTGGTTTTGCGTGCAGCCCGCAGCAACAGCCTGGTTGTCAGGCTCTGACCACCAGAGCCTGGTCACGACCGGGCCGCGGGGCGTTGACCCCAGGAACTCTCTCCAAGGTAACGTGTGTGGTGTGTGAGAAGAGAGAGAGAGAGAGAGAGAGAGAGAGAGGAGTTATAACGTTGTGGTGTGTGCGTGTGTGAGAGAAGAGAGAGAGAGAAGAGAGGAGTTATAAAAGTGTGTGTGGTGTGAGAGAGAGAGAGGAGTTATAACGTGTGTGTGTGGCGTGTGGTGAGAGAGAGAGAGGATGGGGAGAGAGAGAGAGGAGAGAGTTATAACGTTTTGTGTGTGCGTGTGTGAGAAAAGAGAGAGAGAGAAGAAGAGAAGAGAGAGAGAGAGAGAGGAGTTATAACTGTGTGTGTGTGCGTGTGTGTGAGAGAGAGAGAGAGAGAGAGAGAGAGAGAGAGAGAGGGGGTTTTAACGTGTGTGTGGGGTGTGTGAGAGGAGTTATAACGTGTGTGTGTGTGTATGTTGAGAGAGAGAGGAGTTATAACTTGTGTGTGTGTGTGTGTGTGTGTGTGTGTGTGAGGAGTTATACGTGTGTGTGTGTGTGTGTATGTGTGAAGAGAGAGGAGTTATAACGTGTGTGTGTGTGAGATAGAGAGGAGTTTATAACGTGTGTGTGTGTGTGTGTGAATAGAAAAGGATTATAACGTTGTGTGTGTGTGTGTGAGATAGAGAGGAGTTATAACGTGTGTGTGTGTGTGTGTGAGATAGAGGAGTTATAACGTGTGTGTGTGTGTGTGTGAGATAGAGGGGAGTTATAACGTGTGTGTGTGTGTGTTGTGTTGTTGTGTGTGTGTGTTTTGTGTGTTGTGTGAGAGAGAAGAGAGAGAGAGATTGAGTTATAGCCTGTGTACTCATCTGATTGTTGTTGCAGGGGTCGAGACACAGCTCCTGGCCCCGCCTCTTCACTGATCGCTACTAGGTCCTCTCTCACCCTGTCCCATGTGCTTCATCTCTCTCTCTCTCTCTCCTTCCAGAACTTTGTCATACCTCGTCTTAAAGCTATGTATGGTTCCTGCCTCCACTACATCACTTGTTAGGCTATTCCACTTCCTGACGACTCTATGACTGAAATACTTCGTAACATCCCTGTGACTCGTCTGAGGCTTCAGCTTCCAATTGTAACCCCTTGTTTCTGTGTCTCCTCTCTGGAACATTATGTCTGTCCACCTTGTTTATTCCACGCAGTAATTTGTATGTTATCATGTTTTCCCTGATCCTCATGTCCTCCAGTGTCGTCAGTTCAATTTCCCTTATTTTTTCTTCGTAGGACATTCCCCTGACCTCCGGAACTACTCTTCTTTCAAACCTTTGCACTTTCTCTAATTTCTTGACGTGCTTGACTAGGTGTGGTTCCAAACTGGTGCTGTATGCTCCAGTAAGGGCCTGACGTACACAGTGTACAGTGTCTTGAACGATTCCTTACTAAGGTATCGTAAAGCTATTCTCAGGTTTGCCAGGCGCCCATATGCTGCAGCAGTTACCTGTTTGATGTCTGCTTTCGGAGACGTGATCTGTGTGTGTGAGTATGTGTGTGTGTGTGTACTCACCTAGTTGTACTCACCTAGTTGAGGTTGCAGAGGTCGAGTCCAAGCTCCTGGCCCCGCCTCTTCACTGGTCGCCACTAGGTCACTCTCCCTGAACCATGAGCTTTATCGTACCTCTGCTTAAAGCTATGTATGGATCCTGCCTCCACTACATCTCTTCCCAAACTATTCCACTTCCTGACTACTCTGTGGCTGAAGAAATACTTCCTAACATCCATGTGATTCATCTGTGTCTTCAGCTTCCAACTGTGTCCTCTTGTTGCTGTATCCAGTCTCTGGAACATCCTGTCTTTGTCCACCTTGTCAATTTCTCTCAGTATTTTGTAAGCCGTTATCATGTCTCCCCTATCTCTCCTGTCCTCCAGTGTCGTCAGGTTGATTGCCCTTAACCTCTCCTCGTAGGACATACCTCTTAGCTCTGGGACTAGTCTTGTTGCAAACCTTTGCCTAGCCATGCTATGCGTTCTAGTGGTACACTCTGTAATTATTATTTTACTACATGTAAACTACACAATAACCAAATTCTGTAAACTCAGCATTGTAATACTTATAGAGAATAAAGTTTGAATTTAAATTTACATGCTTGGCTAGGTGTAGGTTCCAAACTGGTGCCGCATACCTCTTAGCTCTGGGACTAGTCTTGTTGCAAACCTTTGCACTGTCTCTAGTTTCTTCACGTGCTTGGCTAGGTGTAGGTTCCAAACTGGTGCCGCATACTCCAATATGGGCCTAACGTACACGGTGTACAGGGTCCTGAACGATTCCTTATTAAGATGTCGGAATGCTGTTCTGAGGTTTGCTAGGCGCCCATATGCTGCAGCAGTTATTTGGTTGATGTGCGCTTCAGGAGATGTGCCTGGTATAATACTCGCCCCAAGATTTTTTCCTTGAGCGAGGTTTGTAGTCTCTGGCCCCCTAGAATGTACTCCGCCTGCGGTCTTCTTTGCCCTTCCACAATCTTCATGACTTTGGGACTTGGTGGATTGAATTCCAGGAGCCAAATTGCTGGACCAGGTCTGAAAGCCTGTCCAGATCCCTTTGTAGTTCTGCCTGGTCTTAGATCGAATGAATTCTTATCATCAACTTCACATCATCTGCAAACAGTGACACCTCAGAATTTATTCCCTTTCCGTCATGTCGTTCACAAATACCACAAACAGCACTGGTCCTAGGACTGACCCTTGTGGGACCCCGCTGGTCACAGGTGCCCACACTGAAAACCTCGCCACGTACCATTACTCGCTGCGTCTTCTTGACAAATATTCCCTAAATCCATTGTAGTGCCTTCCCTGTTATCCCTGCTTGGTCCTCCAGTTTTTGCACTAATCTCTTGTGTGGACTGAGTAAAACGCCTTCTTGCAGTCCAAGAAAATGCAATCCACCCACCCCTCTCTTGTCTTACTGCTGTTACCTTGTCATAGAACTCCAGTAGGTTTTGTGACACAGGATTTCCCGCCCCTGAAACCATGTTGGCTGCTTTTGATGAGATCATTCCTTTCTAGGTTTTTTCCACCACTCTTCTCCAGACTTTGCATACTATACATGTCAGTGACACTGGCTGTAGTTTAGGTTTTCATGTCTGTCTCCTTTTTTATAGATTGGGACTACATTTCCTGTCTTCCATGCCTCAGGAATCTCCCTGTTTCAATAGATGTATTGAATATTTGTTGTTAAGGGTACACATAGCGCCTCGCTCCCCTCTCTAGGACCCATAGAGAGATGTTATCTGGCCCCATTGCTTTGAGGTATCTAGCCACTCGAAGCCTCTTTCACTTCTTCCCCGGTTGTGTTTCACCGTGTCCAGCACATGGTGATCTGCCACACCCCTCCGTCCCTCTGGAGCCCCCTTCTGTCTCCTCTGTGAACACTTCTTTGAATCTCTTGTTGAGTTCCTCACCTACTTCACGGTCATTCTTGTTGCCTCTCTTCCCTTCCCTTCCTTTGGGCCCACTACCTGGTCTTTGACTGTTGTTTTCCTCTGATGTGGCTGATAACAGCTTCGGGTCAGATTTGGCTTTTGCTGCTATGTCGTTTTCATATTGTCGTTGGGCCTCCCTTCTTATCTGTGCATATTCGTTTCTGGCTCTACGACGCTCTCCTTTTTCTCCTGGTCCTTTGCCTTCTATATTTCTTTCCATTCCCTAAACACACTTGGTTTTTTCCTCCTTGCACCTTTGGGTGAACCATGGGCCCCATCCTGGCTTTTTCATTATTCCTGTTACCCTTGGGGTACAAACCTCTCTTCTTTCCTCCTTGCACATTGTTGCTACATATTCCATCATCTCATTAACTGGCTTCCCTGCCAGTTTCCTCTATCCCACTGAACCTTGTTCGGAAGTTCCTCATTCCCGTGTAGTCCCCCTTCCCCTTTTGTTTGGTTTCATTTGTCCTGGCCTTCCTGCTTCCCCCTCCACTTGTAGCTCTACTTTGTATTCGAAGCTCAAAACCACATGATCGCTGGACCCAAGGGGTCTTTCATGTGTGACGTCCTCAATATCTGCACTGCTCAAGGTGAATACTAAGTCCAGTCTTGCTGGCTATCCTCTCCTCTCTCTCTTGTAGTGTCCCTTACGTGTTGGTACATGAAGTTTTCCATCATCTTAGCCCTCCATGTATCTTGGCCCCCATGTGGCTCCAAGTTCTCCCAGTCGACCTCCTTGTGGTTAAAGTCGCCCATGATCAGGAGCTTTGCCCTGCATGCATGAGCTCTTCTGGCCACTGCAGCCAGTGTGTAAACCATCGCTCTACTGCTCTCGTCATACTCATGCCCTGGTCTCCTGCGTTCTGTGGTGGGTTATACATCACTGAATTACCCCTTGGGACCTCCAGAGTGAAGCGTTCCCGCTATGTCATCACTTTCTTCTCTGCTGTCTCCTCTCTCCAGCTCCTCAAAATTCCATCGGTGTTTAATTAGCAGTGCCACTCCTCCACCCCCCCCTTTTCCTTCTGTCTTTCCTCAGGATCTGGTATCCCGTTGGAAAGATGGCATCTGTTATCATACCTGTAAGCTTGGTTTCTATGAGCGCTATGATGTCCGGTGATGTCTCTTTGACTCTTTCGTGCCACTCCTCCCACTTGTTTGTTATTCCATCAGCATTTGTGTACCATACCTTCAGTTTCCTTTCCAATACCGTGGTTTGGGGGTCCTGTGGGGTGGGAGACCTGATAGCATACTGTGGGATTCTATGATTGGGGGTTGGGTGGAAGCTGTGGGTATGGATTGTAGTTTGTGTTGGGATGGTGTGATAGGTTGTGGGGTTCTGAGGATAGTTGTGTGTGTGCTTGCCCTTGTTTCTCTGTTCTGCTCTGACTGACCTCTGCTGGTTCCATCCTTGTCTCCTTTCCTATCTCCTTTCGCTTTTTTGTCCTCTCCCTCAGCTGCTTTCTCTCTGTTTTGTTCTGTCTCTGTCTAGGAACACCTTCTTGTACTCTTCCGAGTTTTTCAACCTTGATCGCGGGCTCTTCCCCGCCCGTGGTATGGTTTTTTTTCAAGTGAAGTGTTGAAGATTTTGGTTAGTGGCACACGTAGTGTCCCTGCTCCCTCTCTAAGGACCCATGGAGAGATGTCTGGTCCCACCTCCTTTGAGGTATCAAGGTCACTTAGGAACTTTTCCTCCTCCTCAGTTGTGTGTAATTCATCCAACACTTTTTGGTATATCCCTTGTTGCTGCATGCCACTGTTTTGTCTTCCCGTTGTCCCTTCAGCCTCCACTGTAAATACTTCCTGAAATCTCATGTTGATTTCCTCACATACCTCCTGGTCGTTTCTTGTGAGCTCCCCACTTTCTTTGCTCAGCCTGATTAACTTGTCCTTGACTGTTGTCTTCCTCCTGATGTGGCTGTAGAGTAGTCTCGGGTCAGACTTGACTTTCGATGCTATGTCATTTTCATACTGCCGCTGCGCCTCCCTCCTTATCTGTGCATACTCGTTTCTGGCTCGTCGACTAATCTCTCTATTCTCCTGAGTCCTTTTCCTTCAGTACTTCTTCCATTCTCCAGAGCACTTAGTTTTTGCCTCCCTGCACCTTCGAGTAAACCAAGGGCTAGTTCTGTCATTCCCATTATTTGGGAACTAACCTTTCCTCTGGCTCCTTGCATTTTGTTACAAAGTCCATCATTTCGTTTACTAATTTTCCTACCAACTCCTGTTCCCACTGAACAGTGTGCGCGTGAGGAGGCATACGTGTACTCACCTAGTTGTACTCACCGAGTTGTACTCACCTAGTTGAGGTTGCAGGGGTCGAGTCCGAGCTCCTGGCCCCGCCTCTTTACTGATCGCTACTAGGTCACTCTCCCTGAACCGTGAGCTTTATCATACCTCTGCTTAAAGCTATGTATGGATCCTGCCTCCGCTTCATCGCTTCCCAAACTATTCCACTTACTGACTACTCTGTGGCTGAATAAATACTTCCTAACATCCATGTGATTCATCTGTGTCTTCAGCTTCCAACTGTGTCCCCCATGAACTGTGTCCAATCTCTGGAACTCCTGTCTTTGTCCACCTTGTCAATTCCCCTCAGTAATTTTTATGTCGTTATCATGTCCCCCTTATCTCTCCTGTCCTCCAGTGTCGTCAGGTTTGATTTCCCTTAACCTCTCCCGTTTGGAAAACCTCTTAGCTCTGGGACTAGTCTTGTTGCAAACCTAACACTTTCTCTAGTTTCTTCACGTGCTTGGCTAGGTGTGGGTTCCAAACTGGTGCCGCATACTCCAATATGGGCCAACGTACACGGTGTACAGGGTCCTGAATGATTCCTTATTTAAGATTCGGCATGCTGTTCTGAGTTTGCTACGGGGCCCCTATGCTGCAGCAGTTATTGGTTGATGTGGCGCTTCAGGAGATGTGCCAGGTGTTAATACTCACCCAAGATCTTTTTCCTTGAGTGAGGTTTGTAGTCTCTGACCCCCTAGACTGTACTCTGTCTGCGGTCCTTCTTTACCCTTCCCCAATCTTCTGACTGTGCACTTCGTGGGACTGAACTCCAGGAGCCCAAATTTCTGGACCAGGTCTGCAGCCTGTCCAATCCCTTTGTAGTTCCCGCCTGTCTTCGATCGAGTGAATTCTTCTCATCAACTTCACGTCATCTGCAAACAGGGACACCTCAGATTCGATTCCTTCCATCATGTCGTTCACAAATACCAGAAACAGCTCTGGTCCTAGGACAGACCCCTGTGGGACCCCGCTTGTCACAGGTGCCCACTTTGACACCTTGCCACGTACCATGACTCGCTGCTGTCTTCCTGACAAGTATTCCCTGATCAATTGTAGTGCCTTCCCTGTTATCCCTGCTTGGTCCTCCAGTTTTTGCACTAATCTCTTGTGTGGAACTGTGTCAAACACCTTCTTGCAGTCCAAGAATATGCAAACCACCCACCCCTCTTTCTCTTGCCTTACTGCTGTCACCATGTCATAGATCTCCAGGATTTTCCATCGCTGAAACCATGTTGGCTGCTGTTGATTAGATCATTCCTTTCTAGGTGTTCCACCACTCTTCTCCTGATAAACTTCTCCATGATTTTGCATACTATACATGTCAGTGGCACTGGTCTGTAGTTTTGTGCCTCATGTCTGTCTCCTTTTTTAAAGATTGGGACTACATTTGCTGTCTTCCATGCCTAAGGCAATCTCCCTGTTTCGATTGATGTATTGAATATTGTTGTTAGGGGTACACATAGTGCCTCTGCTCCCTCTCTCAGGACCCATGGGGAGATGTTTATCTGGCCCCATTGCCCTTTTAGGTATCTAGCTCCCACAGAAGCCTCTTCACTTCTTCCTTGGTTGTGTGCACTGTGTCCAGCACCTGGTGGTGTGCCCTACCTCTCCATCTTTCTGGAGCCCCTTCTGTCTCCTCTGTGAACACTTCTTTGAATCTCTTGTTGATTTCCCTTTCCCCCATACTTCACGGACATTTCTTTTTTGTCTCTCCTCTTTCCTTCCTTAGCCTGATTACCTGGTCCTTGACTTTTTGTTTTCCTACTGAGGGGGCTGCATAACAGCTTCGGGTCAGATTTGGCTTTCGCTGCTATGTCGTTTTTAAACTGTCTTTGGGCCTCCCTTCTTATCGGTGCATATTCGTTTCTGGCTCTACGACTGCTCTCCTTATTCTCCTGGGTCCTTTCCCTTTCCCTATATTTCTTCTATCACTAGCACACTGGCTTTTGCCTCCTTCCCCTTTGGGGTCAACCATGTTCTCATCTTGGCTTTTTCATTATTCCTGTTTCCCTTGGGTACAAACCTCTCCTCAGCCTCCTTGGACATTGTTGTTACATATTATATCATCTCATTAACTGGCGTCCCTGCCAGTTCCCCTGTCCCACCTGAACCCCGTTCAGGAAGTCCTCATTCTTGTGTAGTCCCCTTCTTGTAGTTTGGCTTCATTTGTCCTGGCATTCCTGCTTCCCCCTCCACTTGTAGCTCTACTGTGTATTCGAAGCTCAAAACTACATGATCGCTGGCCCCCAAGGGGTCTTTCATATGTGATGTCCTCAATATCTGCACTACTCAAGGTGAATACTAAGTCTAGTCTTGCTGGTTCATCCTCTCCTCTCTCTCTCATTGAGGTCCCTTACATGTTGGTACATGAAGTTTTTCCCAGTACCCACCTCCATCATCTTAGCCCTCCATGTATCTTGGCCCCCATGTGGCTCCAATTTCCCTCCCAGTCGATCCCTTGTGTTAAAGTCACCCATGATCAGGAGCTTTGCCCTGCATGCATGAGCTCTTCTGGCCACTGCGGGCCAGTGTGTCAACCATCGCTCTACTGCTCTCGTCATACTCTTGCCCTGGCCTCATGATGTTCTGTGGTGGGTTATACATCGCTGCAATTACCACCTTGGGACCTCCAGAATGAAGCATTCCCTCTATGTAATCACTTTCTTCTCCGCTGTCTCCTCTCTCCAGCTCATCAAAATTCCATCGGTTTTTGATCAGAAAGTGCCTCTCCTCCACCCCCCCTGTTCCTTCTTCTTTCCTCAGGATCTGGTATCCCGTTGGAAAGATGGCATCTGTTATCATACCTGTAAGCTTGGTTTCTGTGAGAGCTATGATGTCTGGTGATGCCTCTTTGACTCTTTCGTGCCACTCCTCCCACTTGTTCGTTATTCCATCAGCGTTTGTGTACCATAACTTCAGTTTCCTTTCCAACACTTTGGTTTGGGGGTCCTGTGGGGGGGGGAACCTGGTAGCATACTGTGGGTTTCTATAGTTGGGGGTTGGGTGGAGGCTGTGGGTATGGATTGTAGTGTGTGTTGGGATGGTGTGATCAGTTGTGGGGTTCTGAGGATAGTTGTGTGTGCGCTTGCCCTTGCTGCTGTTCTGCTCTGACTGACCTCTGCTGGTTCCATCCTTGTCTCCTTTCCTAGCTCCTTTCGCTTTTTTGTCCTCTCCCTCAGCGGCTGTTGCTCTGTTTGTGTTCTGTCTCTGTCTAGGAACACCTTCTTGTACTCTTCCGAGTTTTTCAACCGTGGTTACTCTTGGAGGATCCTGTTCCGCACTGTTTCTGTCCTGAGAATCAACTTGATCGGTCAGTTTCTCCCCTTCAAGTACAACCCTAATCACTGAAAATTTACAATCTCGTCCATGTCTTCTCCCCGTATTTCTGTGATGATTTTCTCAATCTCCTTTCTTTCTTCCTGCCGTCTTTCAGTGTGTGTCCTTTCCTCTCTCTCCAGAAGCCCATGGATAAACACTGATTTTGCCCTTTCCTCCTTCCATTGCCTCTCCCTCTGTGACTCTGGTTCCTGTCTGTATGTGGTCATTTTCTCCCTTGATTTTTCCAGTGGCTCTTGGTAGCATGGTTAGGCCTCATCATTCGACCAATCTCCCTCTCCATCTGCACCCAGCTGCTCTTCCCTTTCACTCCTTGGCCCTTCTTTGCAGGCTGATATGACCTTAGCATAATTCATATCTCCTTCCTTCCTGTTCAGCCTCTCAGCTTCATATGCTGTGTCTTCTCTGGTCACTGCCCCCTGAGACTTGCTTCAGCCTGTTTACCTCAAATTCTGTGACCCTTACCCTGGCTACTGCAGTTTTGACTTGTGCCTCCCAATTCTTCGTCTCCTTCTCCAACCTCTTTTCCAATTTCACAGAGAGCTCTTTCTCCATTTTCTCAGAAAGCTCTCCTAATTTTCTCTCCCATTCTTCTTTCATCCTTTTCCACTGCTCCTCCATCCATTCCTCCCTACCAGTACCATTGTCATCTGATCCCTGATTCCTGCAATTCCCAACCATTTTTTTTTTTTTTTTTTTTTTTTAGTGTGTGTGAGAGAGAGAGAGAGAGAGAGAGAGAGGAGAAGAGGGGAGAGAGAGAGAGAGAGAGAGAGAGAGAGAGAGAGAGTCAAATAGAGAACTCGGGGGGAGTTTCCTAGATCACTGCCAGACTGGCTGAGAAAATGCACATGTCGAATATATGGTGGAAGCACAGCACGGTATCTGGTACAGCATTTGCTGTACCAGATACCGTGCTGAGAGAGAAGGGAAAGGTAGAGGGGGGTCGATGAGATAGAGGGAGAAAGAAAAGGAGGGGGAAGTGAAAAGGGGAAAAGGGGGGAAGAGAGAGAAAAGAGAGAGAAAAGGGGAAAGGTAGAGAAAATAGAGAGGGGAGAGGAGAAGGAAAAAAAGGGAGAGAGACAGACAGAGACAGAGAGAGGAGGGGGGAGGGAAAGAGGGGCAGAGAGAGGTGAGAGATGGGGGAGACAGGGAGAGAAGGGGAGGGCTATAGGGTAAATTCACAGGAAGGTGTGAAATCCTGTATTTGTGTGTGTGTTTGTGTGTGTGTGTGTGTGGTGGGGTGTGTGTGTGTGTGTGTGTGTGTGTTTGTGTGTATGTGTGTGCGCATGTGTGCTACAGCTATTAAGTGCCTAACAGCAGATCCTGTACTCACCTAGTGTGTGTGTGTGTGCGTATGTTTATGTAAGCAGTCCTTATTTCCCACATATGTACTACATATGTAATACATATGTACCCGATCTCTTGGTTCCCACTGTACTGTCTTGTGTGCTTAAAATTAGGTTCAATTCTGTATACTAGGCCTCGCCTGTGTGTGCCGCTACCTCTCATTAACTGCTTAACTCTCCTACACCTCAATAAATTCTATTAAATGCCAGTAAATGCTGCTTATTCTACTTCTGATAGCTCGAGGAGAGTGACCCACAATTTCCAGCTAGAGACTGGTACTGTTGACCCCATGCAACTCAAACTAGGTGAATATTACGTGCGACTGGCAGTGGAGTAACCTTGCCAGACCGTCCAGTTCCTGGGTCCCACGTAGTTGAAGATGCTTGATGCTTCTCGGTGTGTGTGTGTGTGTACTCACCTATTTGTACTCACATATTTGTGGTTGCAGGGGTCGAGTCATAGCTCCTGGCCCCGCCTCTTTGCTGATCGCTACTAGGTCCTCTCTCTCCCTGCCCCATGAGCTTTATCATGCCCGTATGCTGCAGCAGTTATCTGATTGATGTGCGCCTCAGGAGATATGCTCGGTGCTATACTCACCCCCAGATCTTTTTCCTTGAGTGAGCTTTGCAGTCTTTGGCCATCTAAACTATATTGTCTGCGGTCTTCTTTGCCCTTCCCAAATCTTCATGACTTTGCATTTGGCAGGGTTAAACTCAAGGAGCCAGTTGTTGGACCAGGCTTGTAGCCTGTCCAGGTCTCTTTCTAGTCCTGCCTGATCCTCATCCGATTTGATTCTTCTCATTAACTTCACATCATCTGCAAACAAGGACACTTCTGAGTCTATCCCTTCTTGTGTGTGAGAGAGAAGTGTATAACGTGTATGTGTGTGAGGAGGTATAACCTGTGAGTGAGGAAATATAGCATGTGAGTGAGGAAGTATAGCGTGTGTGTAAGGAGGAATAGCTTGTGAGGAGGTATAGCGTGTGTGTGAAGAGGTATAGCGTGTGAGTGAGGAAGTATAGTATGTGTGTGTGTGAGGAGGTATAGTGAGTGAGGAGGTATAGCGTGTGAGTGAGGAGGTATAGCGTGTGAGTGAGGAAGTATAGCGTGTGAGTGAGGAAGTATAGCGTGTGAATGAGGAGATATAGCTTGTGAGTGAAGAAGTACAGCGTGTGAGTGAGAAAGTATAGCGTGTGAGTGAGGAAGTATAGCGTTTGAGTGAGGAAGTATAGCGTGTGAGTGGGAAGTACAGCGTGTGAGTGAGAAAGTATAAACGTGTTTAGTGAGGAAGTATAGCGTTTGAGTGAGGAAGTATAGCGTGTGAGTGAAGAAGTATAGCGTGTGAGTGAGGAAATATAGCGTGTGAGTGAAGTATAGCGTGTGAGTGAGGAAATATAGCGTGTGAGTGAAGAAGTATAGCGTGTGAGTGAAGAAGTATAGCGTGTGAGTGGGGAAGTACAGCGTGTGAGTGAGGAAGTATAGCGTGTGAGTGAGGAAGTATAGCGTGTGAGTGAGGAAGTATACGTGTGGTGAAGAAAAGCGTGTGAGTGAAGAAGTAAAAGCGTGTGAGTGGGGAAGTACAGCGTGTGAGTGAGGAAGTATAGCGTGTGAGTGAGGAAGTATAGCGTGTGAGTGAGGAAGTATAGCGTGTGAGTGAGGAAGTATAGCGTGTGAGTATAACTGAGATACTTCCTGAAGATGTAAGCTGAATGGTATACGTGTTCCTGGAATACATGGACCTGGAATACATGGATCTGTTATACGTTGACCTGGAATACAATGGATCTGGTATACATGAACCTGGAATACATGAATCTGAAATACACAGAACTGGAATAAATGGACCAGGAATACATGGACCTGGAATACATGGACTTGGAATACATGGACTTGGAATACATGGACCTGGAATACATGGACCTGGAATACATGGACTTGGAATACATGGACTTGGAATACATGGACTTGGAATACATGGACCTGGAATACATGGACCTGGAATACATGGACCTGGAATACACGGACCTGGAATACACGGACCTGGAATATATGGACCTGGAATATATGGACCTGGAATATATGGACCTGGAATAAATGGACCTGGAATACATGGATCTGGAATACATGGATCTGGAATACATGGATCTGGAATACACGGACCTGGAATACACGGACCTGGAATATATGGACCTGGAATATATGGACCTGGAATAAATGGACCTGGAATACATGGATCTGGAATACATGGATCTGGAATACATGGATCTGGAATACATGGATCTGGAATACATGGATCTGGAATACATGGACCTGGAATACATGGATCTGGAATATATGGATCTGGAATACATGGATCTGGAATACATGGACCTGGAATACATGGATCTGGAATATATGGACCTGGTATATATGGACCTGGTATACATGGACCTGGGAGTTGTGTATTAATACGTAGTGTTTACATTACAGGTAGGTGAACCTTCGCAGATCGTCGAGGGAGAGATGACAGCATCACTAAGGTAAGTTGATGATCAAGTTGTAATACTGTTGAAATTACCGCAAATATGTTAGGTAAAAAGAAACGAAGTAAAACTATTGGTACATTTTATTGTGGAAAAGTTTCGCTCTCCAGGAGAGCGAGACGTTACCACAATAGAATGTCACATTAGTTGCACTTGTGTCTTTTTACTTAATATGCTTAACTTAGCTGTTATCTACGAAGTTTACTATTGCCAAGGAACATCAGTTTGCGTACAGCGCATATACAGATGTTAAGAAAGAGTTGCTCATCTATCTCTTATATCGTTACGGAGGGTTGAAAGCCCCAATCATTCCTAAAAGCCGTCGAAATCCCATAGTTTTCTTTCCAGTGGATGTGGTATCGAAGTCTCTGTGACTGCTCATACAACTTTTCTATCGTTGAGGAGGTTTGAAAGCCCCATTCATTCCAAAAAGTATTGGAAATCCCGAAGTTTGTCTTCCAGTACTTATATGGTCTTGTTTTCCAAGAATAACATGTAAATAAATAAAAATCTTCGAGTCAGGCCTTCATACACAGATCTTTTTTTGAAAGGAATATTTTGCTTGGAAATAAATCCATCTAAGCAAGTCAATCACCACAGCTGAAGTCAGCGGTGATTGCGAGTGGTAACTCCTCTCTTTTATGGCTAGTTTGTCATTAACTTGTAACATTACTCACGAATTCGTAATAAAACGATTGCAAAGAAACCACGGTACGAGTGGGATTTGAACTCGTGGTAAGTGAGTTTTATGACTTTACGTGGGTTCAAAAGCCACCTGTACAATGGTTTAACTTATATCCTAGATTGTGGCTGCAGTCGGCCCTACTATCCCTCTCACACATACTATATTCTATGCCATCCCATGAACTTCTCGCATCCTGTAAGGAAAGGAGATAGAGGGTCGCTGAACAATGTGACACACCATGATGGGGTCGATGAACAATCTGACACACCATGATGGGGTCGATGAACAATCTGACACACCATGATGGGGTCGATGAACAATGTGACACACCATGATGGGGTCGATGAACAATCTGACACACCATGATGGGGTCGATGAACAATCTGACACACCATGATGGGGTCGATGAACAATGTGACACACCATGATGGGGTCGATGAACAATGTGACACACCATGATGGGGTCGATGAACAATGTGACACACCATGATGGGGTCGATGAACAATGTGACACACCATGATGGGGTCGATGAACAATGTGACACACCATGATGGGGTCGATGAACAATCTGACACCATGATGGGGTCGATGAACAATGTGATACACAATGATGGGGTCGATGAACAATGTGATACACAATGATGGGGTCGATGAACAATCTGACACCATGATGGGGTCGATGAACAATCTGATACACAATGATGGGGTCGATGAACAATCTGACACACCATGATGGGGTCGATGAACAATCTGATACACCATGATGGGGTCGATGAACAATCTGATACACCATGATGGGGTCGATGAACAATCTGACACACCATGATGGGGTCGATGAACAATCTGACACACCATGATGGGGTCGATGAACAATCTGACACACCAAAGATGGGTCGATGAACAATCTGATACACCATGATGGGGTCGATGAACAATCTGATACACCATGATGGGGTCGATGAACAATCTGATACACCATGATGGGGTCGATGAACAATTTGACACACCATGATGGGGTCGATGAACAATCTGACACACCATGATGGGGTCGATGAACAATGTGACACACCATGATGGGGTTGATGAACAATGTGACACACCATGATGGGGTTGATGAGCTGCTCCCACAATATATACAGTACTATAACCATGAACGAGTGGTATTTAATCAACAACATGCGACTAGCTGGGGGATATTGTTTTAGCCCGCCTTATGGTGAGCCAAAATTCCACGACGCTCTAACCCACGAGACCACGTAATCCTACAAGAATCAAGTACCCAGTAGAGCTAGGTGTTGCACTGTGATCCGAGGACATACGATGGTATGGGTGCCTTAGAGCTAATTTCATTCTACTCTGTTTGGTGTACTATCTTCCTCAAGCTGTATATATAGTATTCTAACCACGAACGAGTCGCAGTGTTATTATTGATTAAATACCACTCGTTCGTGGTTAAACTACTATATATACTACTTGTAGAGGCTAGTATACCAAACAGGGCGTAGAATGAAATTTGATCTGAGGCACCCACACCACCGTAGCTTCGGATCACGGTACAACACCCCCAGGGGGGG
>NC_069426.1:2387436-2471626 GCF_026875155.1 Cherax quadricarinatus
GAGGTTTATTTTTCACGGGGGTAAATTTTTCACGGGGGGTGTTTCACGGGGGTGTTATCACGGGGGTTTATCCGGGGGTTATCCCGGGGGGTTTTATCACGGATATATCAGGGAGTGTTATCACGGGGAGTTTTAGGAGTGTTATCCGGGGGAAAAAGTGTTATCCGGGAGTGTTATTTAGGGAGGGGGGTTTTTTTCACGGGAGGTTTTTCAGGGAGTGTTATCAGGGAGTGTTATCCGGGAAGGTTATCACGGGGTTTAACGGAGTATATCAGGGGGGTTTATCACGGGTGGGTTTTCAGGGAGTGTTATCACGGGGTTTTCCGGGGTTTTTATCCGGGGGTATTATCACGGGAGTTTTACACGGGGTGTTATCCAAGGGGTTTATCAGGGAGGAAAGGGGTTTTTCCAATAACGGGGTTTATCACGGGAGTTTATCCGGGGGTTTATCACGGGAGTTTTCCGGGAGGGGAAAATGTTTTCACGGGGGGGTATTACTGGAGTGTTTCACGGGGTGTTATCCGGGTGTTATCAGGAGTGTTATCACGGGGTATTATCCGGGATTTATCACGGAGTGTTTTCACGGGAGGTTTCACGGGATATTATCACGGGGTTTATCCGGGGGGAGTGTTATCACGGGGTTTATCACGGGGGGGGGTTTTCCGGGAGTGTTATACGGGGGTTTATCAGGGGTGTTTTCACGGGAGTATTTTTCACGGGAGATTATCCGGGAGTTTATCACGGGGGGTATATCAGGGATTTACATGGGGGGTTATCAGGGGGGTTACCCGGGGAGTTTATCAGGGAGTGTTTCCGGGAGTTTATCACGGGGTTTAACGGGAGTATTTTACGGGAGTGTTATCAGGGGTGTTATCCCCGGGAGTGTTATCCGGGGGTTTATCAGGGAGTTTATCAGGGGTATTATCACGGGGGTTTTCACGGAGTTTACACGGAGTGTTACGGGGGAGGTTTGATTATCGGGGGCCCGCTTTTCCCCACCAGCTACTACACCAGCATCAGCGCTACCAACACCAGCTGGTACCACAGCACCAGCTGGCTACCCCAGCACCAGTTAGCTACACCAACACCAGCTGATTACCCCAATGTTAGCTGGCTAACCCAACGTTAGCTATGTACCCAGCATTAGCTAGCTACCCATCACCGCTGCAACCCCAGAACCAGCTGACACCCCACCCACCAGCTGACTACGCAGTAACCAGCTGGTTTACCCCAGCATCAGCTGACTACCACAAAACCGGGCTGACTACCGCAGTACCACTGAATACCCCGCACAGCTGACTACCGCGACCAGCTGAGAACCCTACCACCAGCTGACTACCCCAGCACCAGCTGACTATCCCAGCACCAGCTGACTACCCCAGCACCAGCCGACTAGCGCAGTACCAACTGACTACCCCAGCACCGGCTGAGTACCCCAGCACCAGCTGACTACCCCAGCACAAGCTGACTATTCCAGCACCAGCTGACTACCCCAGCACCAGCCGAATACGCAGTACCAACTGACTACCCCAGCACCAGCTGAGCACCCCAGCACCAGCTGACTACCGCAGCACCAGCTGAGTGCCCCAGCACCAGCTGACTACCGCAGCACCAGCTAGCTACAGTTATCCAGACACCATCTGCTATCACCTCCACTGCATCATCAAAATAATTTTTTCCATTGTTGTCTAATGAAGGTCTAAGATTTTACCATGTATTGTGTGTGTGTGTGTGTGTGTGTGTGTGTGTGTGTGTGTGTGTGTGTGTGTGTGTGTGTGTGTGTACTCACCTATTTGTACTCACCTATTTGTGGTTGCAGGGGTCGATTCATAGCTCCTGGCCCTGCCTCTTCACTGATTGCTACTAGGTCCTCTCTCTCCCTGCTACATGAGCTTTATCATACCTTGCCTTAAAACTATGTATGGTTCCCGCCTCCACTACTTCACTTTCTAGGCTATTCCACGGCTTGGCTACTCTATGACTGAAGAAATACTTCCTAACATCCCTTTGATTCATCTGAGTCTTCAACTTCCAATTGTGACCTTTGTGTTTGTGTCCCATCTCTGGGAAATCCCGTCTTTGTCCACCTCGTCTATTCCGCGCAGTATTTTATATGTCGTTATCATGTCTCCCCTGACCCTCCCGGCCTCCAGTGTCGTCAGGCCCGATTTCCCTCAACCTTTTTCGTAGGACAATCCCCGTAGCTCTGGGACTGTCTTGTTGCAAAACCTTTGCACTTTCTCTAATTTCTTGACGTGCTTGACTAGGTGTGGATTCCAAACTGGTGCTGCATACTCCAGTATGGGCCTGACGTAAATGGTATAAAAGAGTCTTGAACGAATCCTTACTGAGATATCGGAACGCTATCCGTAGGTTTGCCAGGCGCCCGTATGCTGCAGCAGTTATCTGATTGATGTGCGCCTCAGGAGATATGCTCGGTGTTATACTCACCCCCAGATCTTTTTCCTTGAGTGAGGTTTGCAGACTTTGGCCATCTAAACTATTTTGTGTCTGCGGTCTTCTTTGCCCTTCCCCAGTCTTCATGACTTTGCATTTGGCACGGTTAAACTCAAGGAGCCAGTTGCTGGACCAGGCTTGTAGCCTGTCCAGGTCTCTTTGTAGTCCTGCCTGATCCTCATCCGTGTGTGTGTGTGTGTGTGTGTGTGTGTGTGTGAGGTGTTATAACGCGTGTTTGTGTGCCCCACCTCTCCGTCTTTCTGGAGCCCCTTCTGTCTCCTCTGTGAACACTTCTTTGAATCTCTTGTTGAGTTCCTCACATACTTCACGGTCATTTCTTGTTGTCTCTCCTCCTTCCTTCATTAGCCTGTTTACTTGGTCCTTGACTGTTTTTTTCCTCCTGATGTGGCTGTATAACAGTTTCCGGTCAGATTTGGCTTTCGCTGCTATGTCGTTTTCATATTGGCGTTGGGCCTTCCTACTTATCTGTGCATATTCGTTTCTGGCTCTACGACTGCTCTCCTTATTCTCCTGGGTCCTTTGCCTTCTTTTTCTTCCATTTTCCCTGCACCTTGGTTTTTGCCCCCCTGCCCTTTGGGTGAAACCTGGGCTCATCCCCCGGCTTTTCATTTTTTTCCTTGGTACAAACTCTCCTCGCCCCTGCATTTGTTGCCATTCCCCAAAATTCTCATAACTGCGTCCCTGCCAGTTCTCCCTTTTCCCCCTGAACCCCATTCAGAAGTTTCCCCATTTCCCGCTTAGTCCCCTTTCTGTAGTTTGGCTTTTATCCGGCCTTTGCTCCCCCTCCATTTGTAGCTCTATGTTTTTCAAACTTAAACCACATGATCGCGGGCCAAAGGGGGTCTTTCAATGTATACCCTTAATTGCACTATAAAGGTAATACTAGGCCCCAGTCTTGCTTTCATCCCTCTTCTTTCTTGTATTCCCTTACTTTTGTCATGAATTTTTCCCATACCACCTCCATTATCTTTCCCCTCCTGTATCGTGCCCCCTTTGGGGCGCAATTTTCCCCCAATCGATTTCCTTGTGGTTAAAGTCCCCCATGATCATATTTTGCCCTGAATCATAGCTTTTGGGGTGTTCTGTGTGTGTTGCCTTTTCGTTTGTTTTCTACTGCCCTCTGCTGGTTCCGTCCCTTTTTCCCTTCTAGCTCCTTTCCCTTTTTTTCCTCTCCCTCACTGCTGTCGTTCGTTTTTGTTTTTTCTTTGTGTGTGTTTGTGGGGTGTGTTGTGGTGTGTGTGTGGGGGTGTGTGTGGTGGTGGGGGAAGAGAGAGGAGGTATAAACATGTTTTGGGATGTGTGTGTGTGTGTGTTGTGTCGTTGTCTGGGGGTGTGGGGAGAAGAGGGGTATATGTTTGTTTTGGTTTGGTGTTTTGGTGTGTGTGTGGTTGTGTGTGTGTGGGTGTGTTGTGTGTGTTATATTGTGTGTTGTGTGTTGTGTATGTATGTGGTGTGTGTTTTTGTGTTCGTGGTTGGTGTGGTGTTTGGTGGTGTGTGTGTGTGTGTGTGTGTGTGTGTGATGGGAATAAACGTGTGTTAGTGTGTGTGTGTGAGGAGGTATACGTGTGTTTGTGTGTGTGTGAGGGGTATATACGTTTGTGAGTGTGTATGTGTGTGTGTGGTGTGGCGCGGTTGTTGTGAGGAGTATAACGTGGTATATGTGTTTAAGGTATAACGTGTGTGTGTGTAGGTGTGTGTGTGTGTGTGTGTGTGTGTGAGGAGGTATAACGTGTGTGTGTACTCACCTAGTTGAGGTTGCGGGGGTCGATTCCGAGCTCCTGGCCCCGTGTGTGTGTGTGTGTTGGTGTGTGTTGTGTGTGTGTTTTTGTGTGTGTGGGTGTGTGTTTGTGTGTGCGTGCGTGTGTTTGTGTGTCATGAGGTATAACGTGTGTGTGTGTGTGTGCCGTGAAGAGGTATAACATTAGTGTGTGGGTGTGTGATGAGGTATAACATTAGTGTGTGGGTGTGTGTGGAGGTATAACATTAGTGTGTGGGTGTGTGTGGACGTATAACATTAGTGTGTGGGTGTGTGAGGAGGTATAACATTAGTGTGTGGGTGTGTGTGGAGGTATAACATTAGTGTGTGGGTGTGTGATGAGGTATAACATTAGTGTGTGGGTGTGTGTGGAGGTATAACATTAGTGTGTGGGTGTGTGTGGAGGTATAACATTAGTGTGTGGGTGTGTGAGGGTATAACATTAGTGTGTGGGTGTGTGATGAGGTATAACATTAGTGTGTGGGTGTGTGTGGAGGTATAACATTAGTGTGTGGGTGTGTGAGGAGGTATAACATTAGTGTGTGGGTGTGTGATGAGGTAAACATTATGTGTGGGGTGTGGGAGGTATAACTTAGTGTGTGGGTGTGTGTGAGGTATAACATTAGTGTGTGGGTGTGTGGAGGTTATAACATTAGTGTGTGGGTGTGTGATGGAGGTATAACATTAGTGTGTGGGTGTGTGTGAGCGTATAACATTAATGTGTGGGTGTGTGAGGGGGTATAACATTAGTGTGTGGGTGTTGAGGAGGTATAACATTAGTGTGTGGGTGTGTGAGGAGGTATAACATTAGTGTGTGGGTGGTGTGAGGAGGTATAACATTAGTGTGTGGGTGTGTGATGAAGGTATAACATTATGTGTGGTGTTGTGGAGGTATAACATTAGTGTGTGGGTGTTGGAGGTATAACATTAGTGTGTGGTGTGTGAGGAGGTATAAACATTATGTGTGGTGTGTGGAGTATAACATTAATGTTGGGTTTGTGTGAGGGGTATAACATTAGTGTTGGTGTGAGTTGAGAGGTATAACATTAGTGTGTGGTGTGTGAGGAGGTATAACATTTTTTGGGGGTGTGTGGGGGGTATAACATAGTTTGGGTGTTTGGGAGGTATAACATTAGTGTGTGGGTGTGGGAGGTATAACATATGTGTGGTTTTGGGAGGGGTAATAACATTAGTGTTGGGTTTGGGGAGGGGTTTTTATAACATTAGTGGTGGGTGTGAGGATTTAAAAACATTATGGTGGGTGTGTGAGGGGTATAACATTAGTGGTGGGGGGTTTTTTAAGAGGTATAACATTAGTGGGGGGTGTGTGAGAGGTAAAACATTAGTGTGTGGGTGGTGAGGAGGTAAAAACATTAGTGGTGGGGTGTGTAGGAGTATAACATTAGTGGGGGGGTGTGTGGAGGTAAACTTAGTTTGTTGTTTTGGGTTTTTGGGGTGGAGCCTTTTCTGTATTCGACTGAAGAAGCTACTGGAGGCGAAACGTTTCGGAATAAATTCCCTAACTTTTCCCTTTGTGTTTACCCCACCAACCTGTCGGTATTGTATACCATTTTGATGTTCGGCTGAAAGTTTACATGTTCCTTAAATACATGGACCTGGAATACATGGTATGGAAAACATAGACCTGAAATACGTGGACCTGGAATACATGAGTCTGGAATACATTGTTCTGGAATTCATGGTCTGGAATACATGGACCTGGAATACATGGAACTGGAATACATGGTGCTTGAATACGTGATATGGAATGCATAGACCAGGAATACGTGGACCTGGAATACATGGATCTGTAATACATGGTGCTGGAATTCATGATCTGGAATACATGGACCTGGAATACATGGATCTGAAATACATGGATCTGAAATACATGTATCTGGAATTCATGGATCTGAAATACATGGATCTGAAATACATGGACCTGGAATACATGGACCTGGATTATATTTACCTAGAATACATGGACCTGGATTATATGGACCTGGAATACATGGATTTGGAATACACGGACCTGGAACACATGAATCTGAAATATATGGATCTGGAATACATGGACCAGGAATATATGGACCTGGAATACAATGACCTGGAATATATAGACCTGGAATACATGGATCTGGAATATATGGATCTGGAATACATAGACCTGGAATACATGGATCTGGAATACATGGAGCTGGAATATGTGTACCTTGAATACATGGATCTGGAATACATGGAATTGGAGTATATGGACACGGAATACTTGGACCTGGAATATATGGCCCTGAAATACATGGTCCTGAAATATATGGACTTGGAACACATGGATCTGGAATACATGGACCTGGAGTACATAGTCCAATAATACATGGATCTGAAATACATGGTGTTGAAATACATGGACCTGGAATACACGGATCTTGAATACATGGACCTGGGAGTTGGGTATTAATACGTAGTGTTTACATTACAGGTAGGTGAACCTTCGCAGATCGTCGAGGGAGAGATGACAGCATCACTAAGGTTAAGTTGATGATCGAGTTGTAATACTGTTGAAATTACCGCAAATATGTTAGGTAAAAAGAAACAAAGTAAAACTATTGGTACATTTTATTGTGGAAAAGTTTCGCTCTCCAGGAGAGCGAAACGTTACCACAATAGAATGTACCATTAGTTGCAATTGTGTCTATTGTGTTATCTACATAGTTTCCTGTTGTCAACGAGCATCAGCTTGCGTACAGCACATATACATGCTAAGAAAGAGTTGCTCATCTATCCTTTCTATCGTTACGGAGGGTTGAAAGCCCCAATCATTCCTTAAAGTCGTGACAATCCCATAGTTTTCTTTGCAGTGGATGTGTTATCGACGCCTCCATGCGACTGCTCATTCAACCTTTCTATCGCTGCGGAGGTTTGAAAGCCCCTATCATTCCAAAAAGTCTTCGAAATCCCGAAGTTTGCCTTCCAGTACATACATGGGCTTGTTTTCCAAGAATAACGTGTAAATAAAAAATCTACGAGTCAGTTATTTATACACGGCTTTTTTGAAGGAATATTTCGCTTGGATATTAATCCATCTATTCAAGTCTCCATGTCTCTGTTCTGACGAGCACGACGTCAATTTTAATTTTAGTTACGTTATGACTAGTTTATCATAAACTTCTAACATTAATTACGAATTCATAATAAAACGATTGCAAAGAAACCACGGTACGAGTGGAATTTGAACCAATGGTGAGTGGGTTTTATGACTTGCCGTGGGTTCAATAGCCACCCGTACCATGGTTTGTTTAACTTGTATCCTAGACTGTGGCTGCAGTTGGCCCTACTATCCCTCTCACACACAGTATATTCTATCCCATCCCATGAACTTCTCGCATCCTATAAGGAAAGTAGATAGAAGTATAGAATCCCCCTCCTATCCGAGAGGGGTGAAGCCCAAAACCTACCGTGGATACCCGAAAAAACGGATAATAGCGAATCATATAGTATATATAATCAGTCGTTTTTCGTTTACATATATACCTGTGATAAAGTTATATGATGAATTACGCACATTAAGTTGAGAATCATCACTTGTTCACTGATGGGCAGCACTTGACGGCTTCTCATAGATTGAACAGTTGCCACCATCGCTACTTTTCCGGTCATTATTAAGCAAAATTTAGGGTTATTATTTGGGCCACGGTAAACCACAGATAATTCAAACAACAGAAAACTGAATTCGCAGATATGGGTTGTACTGTATTACCTTCAGTAAATTCAGTAGATCGAGTGAGATCGTTAGTGTTAATTCGTTGAGGTATCTTTATTTTGAAACGTTTCGCTTACACAGCAGGATTTTTCATTTCAATACAGGGGTTCATTAGAAGCAGAAGTCGACAAAAGCAACCTACTGTGTAGGCGGAAAATTTTGCAATGAGGATAGGAAGAGTAAATTGGGGAGGGGGGCACCCAAAATGAGAGGAAGAAATATATATATATATATATATATATATATATAATATATATATATATATATATATATATATATATATATATATATATATATATATATATATATATATATATATAAGATATATGCAAAACAACCACTGTGAAATAATAGAGAAATTCCAAGCACTTTTGTGACTACTCACATAATCAAGGAACAATGAAAGTAGAGCATCAAAGGAAGGTATATAAGGGGTCTAGCCCACACCTCACTATCAGATCCTACAATAAAGGAACATGTGACACGCGACTCATAAGAAAGGGAACACTGCAGTAGGCCCGCCGGCCCAACTAGACAGGTCCTTCACACAACCCACTGAACAAACTATTCTACCCAAGAAATAAGAATTTTAAAAATTATTATTTGTCCAATGTATTATTAAATTCTTCCTAAATTCTATTAATTATAAATGGATCTAATTTATATAAACCAAAGGAAATATTCATATTATTGCCAAAACTGCTTTTTATGAAACAAGATTCAATTATATTCCTGTCGACCATGGACTTGCTTGATACAACTTTCTCAACTTTTTGAAAATCAATTGGATGGTTAAAATCTCTTACATGAATAAATAGAGCATTGGAATCTTGTCCAGTTCTAATGCTATATTTATGTTGTTTTAATCTTAGTTCGAGATTTTTACCAGTTTGACCATAATAAACTTCATTGCAAATTTTACAAGGAATCTTATAGACACATCCATCAGCATTTTGGGGGGGAATTCTTTATCAAAAGTTTTTTTTACTGTATCAAGATTTTTGAATACAACTTTAATATTAAAAGTCTTAAGAAGAGAAGGCATATCAACCAAGTTTTCATGGTAAGGGAGAACCAACATATTTTTAGTTGAATAAGGCTGGTTGTCCATTTTTGGATTGTAAAAAGTATTTCTAGCAACTTTAAAAGATTTATCAATTATGTTTCTTGGGTTTTTCAAATCATTACCTATTTCATAAATTTTGGATATTTCCTCAACTATGAACTCTGGGCTTCAAATTCGTAAAGCTCTCAAAAACATTGATGAGAAAAGAGACAGTTTAACTCTATCTTGATGGGAAGAATAATAGTGGACATAGGAACAGTTATTTGTAGGTTTTCTGTAAATTTTAAATTTGAATTCATTATTACCCTTAATAATTAAAACATCTAGAAAAGGCAATGAGTTATTTTCTTCAAACTCAACAGTAAAGTTTATAGAATGGGCTAAGCTATTTACTTTGCAGACAAAATAAAAGCAATAGTAATTATGAAAGAAAATGATTACCAAGGAAAAAATGAATAATCTCTTAGATGATACTGAAACCTATTCTAAACTTAGAAAAAATCCCCTAGAAACCGTTAACAGCAATTTCAATAAAACAATAAAACTTCTACTGAAATGCAAAGATGAATTAGTCAAACAATTTACTTCCACTAATCCATCTTTACCTTACATGTATGGACTAATAAAAACACACAAACCGGGGAATCCAGTCAGACCAATTATTAGCTCCATAGGATCAGTTTCATATAAATTATCCAAATGGCTTGTTGATATTTTGAGCCCTATTGTTGGCAAAATTTCTAACTTTAATGTTAAAAACAAGATAGATTTAGTTGATAAATTAAGCTCCTTGACTGACTTAAATGATTTTAACATGGTTAGTTTTGATGTTTACGAAAGTTCCTGTTGATGATTTATTAAGTTTCTTATCTGAAGAACTCGTTAATTATGATTTACCATTACCAGTTCCTACTATCATTAAACTTATTAAACTTTGCATTGTTGATGCAAAATTTGTATTTAATGATAAGTTTTACACTCAGAAATTTGGTATGGAAATGAGAAATCCTCTTTCACCTGTTCTTAGTAACCTATACATGGAATTTTTTGAAACAAGGTTGCTTAACACAATCCTCCCTAATAGAGCTAAATGGTTCAGATATTTTGTGTCTTATGCCCAAAAATGTAGATATGCACCATTTCCTTGGAAAATTAAATAGCTTAGCCCATTCTATAAACTTTACTGTTGAGTTTGAAGAAAATAACTCATTGCCTTTTCTAGATGTTTTAATTATTAAGGGTAATAATGA
Source organism: Cherax quadricarinatus (assembly GCF_026875155.1). Classification (NCBI taxonomy): domain Eukaryota; kingdom Metazoa; phylum Arthropoda; class Malacostraca; order Decapoda; family Parastacidae; genus Cherax; species Cherax quadricarinatus. The sequence goes on from NC_069426.1 coordinate 2,397,744, forward strand.
ATTCAAATTTAAAATTTACAGAAAACCTACAAATAACTGTTCTTATGTCCACTATTATTCCTCGCATCAAGATAGAGTCAAACTGTCTGTTTTCTCATCAATGTTTTTGAGAGCTTTACGAATTTGTAATCCAGAGTTCATAGATGAGGAAATATCCAAAATTTATGAAATAGGTAATGATTTGAAAAACCCAAGAAACGTAATTGATAAATCTTTTAAAGTTGCTAGAAATACTTTTTACAATCCAAAAAATGGACAACCAGCCTTATTCAACTAAAAATATGTTGGTTCTCCCTTACCATGAAAACTTGGTTGATATGCCTTCTCTTCTTAAGACTTTTAATATTAAAGTTGTATTCAAAAATCTTGATACAGTAAAAAAAACTTTTGATAAAGAATTCCCCCCCAAAATGCTGATGGATGTGTCTATAAGATTCCTTGTAAAATTTGCAATGAAGTTTATTATGGTCAAACTGGTAAAAATCTCGAACTAAGATTAAAACAACATAAATATAGCATTAGAACTGGACAAGATTCCAATGCTCTATTTATTCATGTGAGAGATTTTAACCATCCAATTGATTTTCAAAAAGTTGAGAAAGTTGTATCAAGCAAGTCCATGGTCGACAGGAATATAATTGAATCTTGTTTCATAAAAAGCAGTTTTGGCAATAATATGAATATTTCCTTTGGTTTATATAAATTAGATCCATTTATAATTAATAGAATTTAGGAAGAATTTAATAATACATTGGACAAATAATAATTTTTAAAATTCTTATTTCTTGGGTAGAATAGTTTGTTCAGTGGGTTGTGTGAAGGACCTGTCTAGTTGGGCCGGCGGGCCTACTGCAGTGTTCCCTTTCTTATGAGTCGCGTGTCAGATGTTCCTTTGTTGTGGGATCTGATAGTGAGGTGTGGGCTAGACCCCTTATATACCTTCCTTTGATGCTCTACTTTCATTGTTCCTTGATAATGTGAGTAGTCACGAAAGCGCCTGGAATTTCTCTATTCTTTCACAGTGGTTTTGCATATTCTGAAATCACCTGTTTACTGTGATCTTATTGCATTATATTATATATATATATATATATATATATTATATATATATATATAATATATATATATATATATATAATATATATATATATATATATATATATATGGTGATGCCTCTTCGGTTCCATACATTCAGGCTCCACAAGAATGTATGGAACCGAAGAGGCATCACCACAAGCACCAAGATCAAGGTGTACAGAGCCATAGTCCTCACCACACTTCTCTATGCCTGCGAAACCTGGACTGTCTACAAACGTCACGCCAGAAAGTTGAACCAATTTCACACCACACGACTCAGAAAAATTCTTGAAATCAAATGGCAAGATAAGATCCCAGACACAGAAGTGCTGACTACAGCTGGCCTGCCTAGCTTCTACACCATCCTAATGCAGACAGCTTCGCTTGGCAGGTCACGTTGCTCGCATGCCAGACCACTGGCTGCCAAAGAAACTCTTGTTTGGCGAACTGCAGCATGGAAAGCGCTCTTAAGGAGGCCAAAAGAAGCGCTATAAGGACACCCTTAAGACTGCTCTGAAAGCTTTCAACATCAACCACACCATGTGGGAGCTGATAGCTCAGGACAGGAATGACTGGCGAGCAGTTGTCCAGAAAGGGGCAACATCCTGCGAGGTAAGCAGAATCTCACTAGCTGAGCAGCGCAGGCAGGCGAGGAAGACCAGAGCCGTCAGACCCCTCGATGCCGCCACCCTTTCCTGTCCACACTGCCAGAGAGCGTTCCGTGCGCGGATTGGCCTGACAAGTCATCTGCGTACCCACCAACTTCGACCTCAGGATGACTAGATGGTCCTCGTCGAATCGACGGACAAACAACAAAAACAAAAAAATAGATAGATAGATATGTATAGATATATAGATATTGATTTTGGAAGTATCAGTTTTGGGTCTATGTGTGGAGCCTCAGATTCGGAGATGAGCATTTTCACCCTCTACTAACCCCCGAAAGCTATTCCAGCTGAACCAAGTCTAACTCAACAGACAAAAAAAATCAAGCGCGTGGAAATGCGCGAAGGACAAATCGCCAAATAATTCTCTCTAATTTGATAACAGTTTGCAAAAAGAGGGAGACCAATTCTCATTTGAGTTTCTTTATTATCTACTGCGATTCCATACATTAGATTCCATACATTTAAGTCTAACTGCTTCTTGGACTTATATCATATCTGATAGTTTAAAATGTACAATATTATTTCTGGTTTTCGAATTGTACCAAATTTTTGGAGAGGTTTGATTAGGATCGGTTAGCATAGGTCGGGTTTGATTATGTAAGGCTAAGTATTTTAGGTTAACTTAGTTACGCTAGATATTGTTAGCTTTAGTTGCATAGAGCTCAGATACGTTATTAAACTCAACATTGACCATTCGCTGTAACCCGATATAATTTAACCTAACACAACTCATCCTAACAAAACATCCCAACCCAATCTCACCCACCTTAGCCTAACTTAACCAGCTATTCGCCATTGTAACCTTATCTAGCCACATATATCCTCACCTATGATTAAAATCCCCCAAAAAGCCTTTGGGAACAATGTACACAATATACGTTTAGTCAGTCACTGTTTAAGTCGAGTCGAGTCTTACTGAGACATAACACCACTTTGAGCACATACACATATTCTCACACATACACACTTGTATATGTGCCTTCAGCACTATAATACTATACATTTTCTCTCTGCAGTACCCTAGAAGTATAGGAACTTATATCCTTAATTATCTTAAGTATTTACTTTGATCTTGTCCACTTAAACAACTTTGTTAACGAACTTCACAGTTTTTATTTCTTTAGTTAGTATCCTATCAGTTGCAGTCCTAAAGCATTATTAAAATTTGTCATAATTTTAAAGAATAATTGGACCAAAATACTGACAACTTGTTACAAAAAAAAAAAAAACAGTCCGAATGGTAGAGGGGGAGACCTAGTATTCTCTGGAGATGTCTATACTTTATAGATATCTGGCTTTTTGTAACAGGTGGTTAAGATACTGAGCTGTCGGGTAAACCTCTTAAGCAAAATATAATAATTCTATTGCAAGTTTTTTTAACCAGGCAACATAATAACTTTCATGTTAATTTAGCTCATTACCTAGAGTTATTTAGCAGAAAATCATAAGTGTTCTTTCATAATGTTAACATACCATAATTAAAGCATAATTTACGTTGCTTATATTAAGTAACTAAGTTTTAAACACAATGAATTATTTTTCAGTAAACAATTTTTACAAATGTGGTCTCGTCATATTTCATTGCTTCAATACAGTAATTTTTCAGACTCGACAAAAATAGCGTTGTGTTCCGGCAGTCATAACTCAACTGGGGAATCCCGCCTACCAGTGACTATGCCTTCGTCTGCTACACCTGACGTTACTATATAAACGCCAGGCTCATTGCTTCTGCTTCAGAATCTCCACGACTACGGTGCTCTTCGCACCTACTCCAAGGTTGAGGGACTGATTACCTCATCTTCTGTACATAGTCCTACTGTCTTCAAGTTATGTCCTAGAATTTGTATTGATAAAGCCACTGGATGGCGAAACGTCTACAATAAAGATACCCAGATGTTGCACATGTGTCTTAATTTCATCAGTCATAACTCAACTGGAAATTTGGCTCTAAATTAACTAATTTTCTATCAGATCCCTAAAACAACAGATGGTTTTCTTTGTGTAGATTTCAAGTAACCCTAATGTAAATATTGAAGATATTTTTGAATAGGTGATTGTTATTTTCAAGAAAATCATAATAAATGTGTGTATAAAAACAGAAGGAATGAATAATGACTCAAAAAGGGAGGTGCCAGTACTGACTGAAAAGTTTAATATATTAAAAGTGCCTTTTTGTAGTTATATGTAGATGATGAGGAAAGTAAATTGCTATATATTAATAAATGCTTCGTAACTTTTACTTCTTGGGATCTTAATACTTGGGAATTCTTCGCTTGCCTAACCCTTGGGCACGACCTACTTCCACATTGGACAAATGTGACACCACCTACGACTGCTGCACCTCTCCTGCCATACGGTTTATAAGCTGCTTCTCCGCTCATATGCCGTATTCTATTCAAGATTGATGGACTGACCACATCGACTCAAGGTTGAGGGACTGATTACCTCATTCTCCTCCTGTTCTTCAAGTTTATCCTTTGTATGGACTGATGAAGCCACTGTGTGGCGAAACGCTTCCTCAATAAAAATACCCAAGAGTTGCACATGTGTCTAATTTAACAACGTGTGGGTTCTTTGAACCATTCATCTACAATCCTGTGAGTAACGCTGTGGAAGCAGACGATATTATATATATATATATAGATTAGACTATATATTAAGCATATGTATATTAAATATACATTGAAAATGCAAACAGAAAAGATGAAACACAGTAATAAAATTCAAATAAGGAGTAAAACAAATCTATAATAAATGAGTTATTAAATGCATTTGTCATATGATTATGTTGTACTGTAGAGGTTCAAGTTTCAGTAGCACAGATCCCAGAGATGTGCAGGTTGACTGTAGATGCTGAGCACTCCACCAGGTCTTCTAACGAAACATACGAAATATATGAAAATGGCGAGTTAAAAACGAATATAATTAAGACACAATGTGGTATTATCATGAAGCGTTTAGTCCACCAAGAACTTTATATATTAATAGAATCCTTGGTGACCGAAACGTCTTCAAATTAAAATGTCTTATTTACATATTGCAGGTATCTACTAATGTAGATGAATGATTCAGAGAATCGACAAGTTGATAAATTAGATACATGTGCAACGTTTCGCCACACAGTGGCGTCATCAGTCCATTCAAAGGAGATGGATGGACTGACTCAAGGCTGAGGGACTGATTACCTCAAACTCTTCCTGTTTTTCCCCGTTCTCCTTTGTATGGACTGATGAAGCCACTGTGTGGCGAAACGTTTCCTCAATAAAGATACCTAAGTGTTGCACATGTGTGATAAATAGTTTTGAAAACCGACAAGATGAAGATTGAGATACTTATGCAACATATGGGAATCTACATTTAGGAAACGGTTCGCCACATTCTACAAGACTGATGGACGGAACCCATCGACTCCAGGCTGAGGGACTGATTACCTCAAACTTCTCCTCTCCTTACACCTTTCTGCTTTGTATTGGACTGATGAAGCCACTGTGTGGCGAAATTTTGCGCATGTGTCTAATTTATCACGTATTTACTACACCTATTTTAATATGTAAATGAATTTCATCTATCTTAGGACAACAATCGTAGCAAGTGGTATGTTAGGTGTTAGGCAGCTAAGCCAAGCTAGACTCACACTGAAAAAAAAATGTTTCTTCATTATTAGATTTTTTGCCAGTTTTCCAAAAATCTTAGAACATCAGCACTGCATTTCAGATTTGTTCATCGGCTGCCTCTACAGTAATGTTGTTAATTATATTCTTGTAAAACAATGTAACATTGTGATAGTCATGATACATTGTCTTGCCTCATGAAAGTTAAGACACATGTGCAACATCTGGATATCTTTATTGTAGACGTTTCGCCATCCAGTGGCTTTATCAATACAGATTCTAGGACATAATTAGAAAACAGAAGAACTAAATACAGAAGATGAGGTAATCAGTCCCTCAGCCTTGGAGTTGGTGTTGGGAACACCATGGTGGTAGAGATTCTGGAGCACAGGCAAGGAGACTGGCGTTATATAGGCGTCAGTGAATAGGGACGTGTAGCAGACGAGGGCAGTCACTGGTAGGCGGGATTCCCCAGTGGAAGTAGATCCTTCCCAAATTGATGGGTTAGTTGTAGTAGCCGTGAAGATCATTTAGATGTCCTCTGAACCAAGATTCCATGATGCTGCAGTACTCACCTAGTTGAGGTTGCAGGGGTCGAGTCGGAGCTCCTGGCCCCGAGTGCCTGACAAGTTGTGCAAGATAGGTGTACAATACCGACAAGATGTTGCACAAGTGTCTTAACTTTCCTCTTGTCGCTGTTGTATACCTGTCTTGCACGTCTTGCTTCATGTATCAGTCAAGACAGTTTCACAGATAAATTTTGAAAACTCGGTGATGGTGATATGAAAAGAAAACTTTAGATTTTTTTGCAAAGGAATGATGACAAAATAAGTTCACGGATTTATGTGACACATTCTATACATAATGATACAACACTAAAAGCATCTTCAGAAACTGCTTTTCTTAACGATTAATATAAAAAGTGATACAATTTTCAGTCTCGTGCTGTCAGCTATCATTAAAGTTTGCCAAATTTTACAAGATGATAAATTTGCAGATCCGCTGAAATAAATACCAGAGATAATTAGTAGTAACACATTTATAACTCAACTGATGAATTTACATATATCACAAACTATGGTTAGTTAATGGTATTTATGAGGTATTAGTATAACGGACAATTTGTGACGATATTCTCTTCAATAAACCGATTCCAAAAGCAAGGTCGGGTATACACAATATTAATAACGTAAAGGGTTTTATGAAAGTAAAAATTATATTATCAATATGCATGGCAGTGTATATAGACAGCATTGTTGCAGAAGTTGGAATTTGTGAGAAACACGTTCAGTGCATGATTCATCTCATAAATCTGTGTAATGTTATTGAATCTATACTAACAGAGGTTGAATAATAAAAATTAGTGGTCTCGAAACTAGTGAACTAGTGTTGTTCTACACAAAGTGAAACATAATGGTCAATATCGACTCATAAGGGTCGAGGGCACTATTGAAGGGATCGATAAATGGCTGGAGGTCAAAAGAGGGCCAGTAAATGTCTGGGGACGTGCTTAGCATCGTGTATCTGTGACCATCTACATATACACATGTATTCAGATACATGTCCTGGCATGAAAATGCAGTTTTAAGTAAGCCGAGTAACAGAGTAGACCTGGAAGAGCCTGGTGACTTAACAGTTAAAATTCACTAAACTCTAGCCAAATATCAGTGTCCTTGTTGATGCTCATTATCAACTTCCTTCCCATTAATATCATCAATTTCAGCACAAAAGGGAATGTTAAATATTATATATTTTAATATAAATATTGCATGTTTATTATGAAGTAATCATTATTCTTATTATTTTTACATTATTATTATTCGTAGTATTATTAGTTAAAATGATATTCATCAAAATAATTTTTTTTAAAAGTTTGGGGATTGATGAACAAGCTAAACTCCTTTAAAGGGGGTTGATGACTGAGGAGTTTGTTGCCCCCTGACAACACCAAGCTTTGATGTCTGATCACGAGTTTTTATCGTACATGAAAAATTGTTTGGCCCCCGGGGGAGATTACTGCAAAAATTTTTTTCAACTGAAAAAAAAAACCCAAAAATTTTCACGGGGATACATATTTTTGTTTAGTTTTAATTTTCGTAAATGAAAAGTAAATTTTCCCTTTTTCTCGTATATACAAAATTTATAAAAAAGTCATTGCTTCTCCATGAAAAAACTAAAGAAAAAATGGAAATTTAGTCAAGATTAAAAAGGTAGTAATTTGATAGAGGTAAAATAAAATACTTTCCTTTTTTTTAAAATTTATGAAACAAAGGCATTTTTTTTCCCTCAGGAGTGTGAAGTTTAAAAAAAAAACCCAACTGTTTTGAAATTCAATCACGTTCAGTAATTTTGTTAAATTTTGGGATAAAATTTACAGGGTAAAAGAACAGCTAATTAAAAAACGGCTGAGGATCATCAGAAAGGGAAAATTGAAAGAAAGGAACGAAAGGAATTCTGAGCTTAATTTAAATTTAACGGGGGAATTCTTACCCATTCACTTCATTAATGTCTTCCTTACAATATTAAAATTAAAAATGATCAGCTTTTTTCAAAAGCCTGTGAATTACCCTTTGTATTGCGTGTAAAGTATTAGCGCTCAGAGTTGACCAGTGTGCAAATATAAGTCCATCTATTCACGAAAAAAAGTAAATGGTTTTCAAGAAAATTTGATCCAAATTTCCGCTACAATCAACTAAAAAAGAATTTTGGGGTGTTTGTTATTTGTAGCACTTGAACAACTGTGTATGATTAGAAAAACATCACAGACATAAACACATAATGTGCAACCACTACACATACACACACACCCCCACACCAACAACACCACCACCACAACATACACACAAAAAACACACACACACACAAACACACACACACACACACCACACAACACACACCCCCACACATACACACACACCACACCCACACCACATACACACACACACACACACACCACACACACCACCCAAAACCACACACACACACATACACACACCCACCACCACACACAACACACACACCACCACCACACCACACACCACACACACACACAACACACACACAACACACCAACATTTAGAGACCTACCAAGAGAGAGAGAGGGTTTAACCGCAAAGGTTGGACCTTTTTTCACCATGAGTATTCGGACATCGAGGGGGATCATGTATGAAAGGGCCCCCGGAGCTAGTGATCATGTGGTTCTTTGCTTTGACTACATAGTTGAGCTCCATGGAGAGAAGCAGGGGTAGGGTGGGAAAAAAACCCAAAAAACAAAAGGGGAACTACTCAGGGATAGGGAAATTCCTTCAAGAAAATTGTGGGAGAGGGAACTGACAGGAAAACCATACAAGAAATGGGATATGTAGCAACAAAATGCAAAGGGGGCGGGGAGGTTTGTTCCCAAGGAAACAAAAAAATGGGGAAAAACAGAAAGTCCTTGGTTCACCCAAATGTAGGGGGCAAAAACTAGGGGTACTAAAAAGGAAAAGGACAGAAGCAGAGACCAGAAAATAAAAAATCACCCAAAAGAAACGAAATGCAAGATAAGAAGGGAGGCTCAAGACAAATGAAAAAAGACATAGCATCAAAAATAAAAAACTGACCCAAGCTGGGGTACAGCCACATCAGGGGGAAAAAAAACAGTTAAGGCCCCCGGTAATCGATGAAAGGGTGATGGGGAATTCACAAAAACGACCGGAGGTATGTAGGAGCTCAACCAAAATTTAAAGAGGTATTTACATGGAAAACCCTAGGGGTCCAAGAAATCAGAACGGGGGGGACACCAGCAAATGCTGGATAGGTACAATAACCAAGGAGGGGGGGAAGAAGCTCTATGCGAACTTGACACCTCAAAGGCGGTGGGGGCCCGAAAATTCTCCATGGGCCTTTAAAAAGGGGCGAGATATTGGTGAGCCATTACAAAGATCTTCAACACATCATTTGAAACTGGGGGAACTCCCCGGGTATGGAAAAAGGGAAATTAGTCCCAATTTTTTAAAAAGGGGACAGAATGAGGGACTAAACACAGACCTGTATCACTAACGTTATAGTAGCAAGGTTTATGGGGAAGATCATCAGGGGAGAGGGGGGGGCACCTGGAAAGAAACAAGTGTATAATTTACAACCCCCGGTTTTAGGGGAAGGAAAAACCGTGTCACAAAACCCATTTGGTTTTATGACAAGGGGACAGAAGTAAAACAAGAGAGAGAGGGGTGGATCGACTGCGTATTTTTGGACTGCAAGAAGGCTTTCGACACAGTTCCTCACAAGAGGTTACTGCAAAAGCTAGAGGACCAGGCACACATAACAGGAAAGGCACTGCAATGGATCAGAGAATATCTGACAGGGAGGCAACAACGAGTCATGGTACGCGACGAGGTGTCAGAGTGGGCGTCTTTGACAAGCGGGGTTCCACAGGGGTCAGTCCTAGGACCTGTGCTGTTCTTGGTATACGTGAACGACATAACGGAAGGGATAGACTCAGAAGTGTCCTTGTTTGCAGACGATGTGAAGTTAATGAGAAGAATCGAATCGGACGAGGATCAGGCAGGACTACAAAGAGATCTGGACAGGCTACAAGCCTGGTCCAGCAACTGGCTCCTTGAATTTAACCCTGCCAAATGCAAAGTCATGAAGATTGGGGAAGGGCAAAGAAGACCGCAGACACAATATAGTTTAGATGGCCAAAGACTGCAAACCTCACTCAAGGAAAAAGATCTGGGGGTGAGTATAACACCGAGCATATCTCCTGAGGCGCACATCAATCAGATAAGTGCTGCAGCATACGGGCGCCTGGCAAACCTACGGATAGCGTTCCGATACCTCAGTAAGGATTCGTTTAAGACTCTGTACACCATCTACGTCAGGCCCATACTGGAGTATGCAGCACCAGTTTGGAATCCACACCTAGTCAAGCACGTCAAGAAATTAGAGAAAGTGCAAAGGTTTGCAACAAGACTAGTCCCAGAGCTACGGGGATTGTCCTATGAAGAAAGGTTGAGGGAAATCGGCCTGACGACACTGGAGGACAGGAGGGTCAGGGGAGACATGATAACGACATATAAAATACTGCGCGGAATAGACGAGGTGGACAAAGACGGGATGTTCCAGAAATGGGACACAGACACAAGAGGTCACAATTGGAAGTTGAAGACTCAGATGAATCAAAGGGATGTTAGGAAGTATTTCTTCAGTCATAGAGTAGTCAGGCCATGGAATAGCCTAGAAAGTGATGTGGTGGAGGCAGGAACCATACATAGTTTTAAGGCGAGGTATGATAGAGCTCATGGGGCAGGGAGAGAGAGTACCTAGTAGCAATCAGCGAAGAGGCGGGGCCAGGAGCTGTGACTCGACCCCTGCAACCACAAATAGGTGAGTACAAATAGGTGAGTACACACACACACACACACACACACACACACACACGCCTCTACACAAGGCTTACAGACAGTAGAAGCTAGAGCATCCCAAGAGAATATAACAAAAAAATGGAATCTCAAAAGACAGGGCGTAGAAACAAGGAAACCAAGGAAAAAAGAAAGAGCAGAAAGACTCAAGAACAAAAAGGAACAATGGATAAAAAGGATAAAGGAGCTTTGCAATAAAATGGTGGAGAAAATATCAGAAGAGAGCAAGATGTGGGAGTTATGAGGTGTAGCTGCTGAGGCAAAGATAGAGGCCGCTGGAAGCACTGGAAGTGGTGAAGCAGAATATAAAGATGAGGACTGGAAGAAGAAATGTGATGGAAATAGAAACATCAACAAATAAGGAGGGGACTGAAGGAGGGGAAGGAGTCAAGAAGTCCCTTTCAGAAGTAATATCAGGCCACTAGGTTCTCCAGGAGATGTTAAGGGAAACAACAAAGATGATGCTTAAATCAGATCCAGAGATATGGAGGAAAACAGGAAGAGAGGGAGAGGTCAATAATTATTCACGGGCTTCAAGAAGCTGAAGGGACAACCTATGTCGAAGAAGACACTGGGGGGGGGGGGAAAGGGATTGAGAATATCATCGCAATAACAGGACAGAATTACATTTCCCGGGTAAAGAATTTTCACAGACTTGTGGTGAAGAACAGGATACTACAACAGATACCATTGTTAAATGACTCAAGAATATCAACGAATGTACCTCAACCGCAACAGAACACAAAAATAACCCAAAAAATAAAAGTGATAGTAAGACACCAGTGGAAGGAAAGAGAAACAGGGAAGACATTGACAGACAGGAAAACTCAGGCTCAGGGAAAAAGCAAACACTAATGCTCACAGAACCCCATCAGTACCTATCACCCTATACTAACCAAACACAATAACTAGAAACAAGCTACAATCCACAGCCCCCAACCTAGCAATAATACCACCATCATAGCAACCTAGCATAATATCCTGCACTGGCTTAAATACCTCCATTCCACTCCAACCTCTCATGCAAAAAATACAGCACTGGAAAGGAAGGTAAAGGTATGGTACACCAATGTGGATGGAATAACAAATAAGATCGAAGAGTGGCAAAAAAGAATCACTGAGGAATCCCCGGACATCATAGCACTCACAGGGACAAAACTCATGGGTATAACAAATATGATCTTTCCAAATGGATATAAGATCCTTAGGAAAGATGAAGGGAACAGAGGAGGAGGAGTTGCACTGCTTATCAATACCCAGTGGAGGTTTGAGGAAATGGGAGGATTGGATAGTAGGAACGCTTCAGACAGGGGGTTCAAAGGTGATGATAACAGTGATGTACAACCCACCACTGAACAGGAAGACACCAAAACAAGACTACGATGAGAGTCATGGTGAATACACCAGCCGAGATGGTCAGAAGGGCCCACATGCGTAGGACAAAGTTGCTCATGATGAGGGATTTCAGTCCCAAGGACAATGATTCGGAAAACTTAGAGCCACATGGGAAACCAGAAACGTGGAGGGCTAAGATGCTGGAGACAGTATTGGAAAACTTCATATCCTAACATGATAGGGATGCAACCAAACAGAGAATAGAAAGGATGTTCCAGCAAGGCTGGGCATCGTATTCACCTTGAACTGTTCAGACATAGGGGATATTACATATTCTAGTGATCAAGTGGTCCTGATCAAGTGGTCTTGAGCTTCGAATACCTTGTAGAGTTATCATTGGAGAATGAAGCTGCATGAGAAGGACAGGAGAAGCCAATCTTCAAAAAACAGGACTACGCAGATATCAGGCAATTCTTGCATGAGGTACAGTGGGAAAGAGAGCTAGAGGAAAAGAAAGTAAATGAAATAATGGAAAAAGTGACCACAAAGTGCAGGAAGGCGGAAGAAAAGTTCATATCAAGAGGTAACAGAAAATAATGAAAAGACCAGTGTGTGCCCATGATTTACCTCGAGGTATAAAGAGGCCAAAGTCAAGTGTGCTAGAACAAGGGAAAATTAAGGAAGGCTAAAGAATCTGGAAAACAGGGAGTTGAGCCGAAAAGTAGGAAATGAATATGCATTGATGAGGAGAGAGGCCCAGCACGAAATCTTACATAAAATCGTTATACAGTCAAATCACTAGGAAAAAAACAGTCAAAGACCAAGTAATCAGGCTAGGGAAGGAAGGAGGGGAGATCACAAAGAGTGACCAGGAAATATGTTTAGAGTTTAACACAAGATTTAGATAAGTATTCACAGTGGTGCACGTCTCCGAGACGGAGACGTGCACCAACAGGTGCTGGACACACTGCACATAACCAAGGAGAAGAAGTAACTGCTAGGTGAACTAGATACCTCGAAGGCTGTGGGCCCAAATAACATTTCTCCATGGGTTTGAGAGAGGGAACAGAGGATGTGAGTGTGTTGCTAGCAGTAAACTTCAATAAATCTATCGAAACAGGGCAACTGCCTAAGGTGTAGAAGACAACAAATGTAGTTCCAATTTTTAAGAAAAGAGACAGACAGGCAGCATTAAACTACAGACCAGAGTCACTGACATGTACAGTATGCAAAATAATGGTTAAGATTATCAGGAAAAGAGTGGTGGATCACATACAGTGGATTGGGCTCATACATAACAATCAGCATGGCTTAATGAAAAGAAACAGAAATAAGACAGGAGAGAGAGGGATGGGTGGATTACATGTTTTTGCATTGTAGAAGGCTTTCGAGACAGTGCCATAAAAGAGGTTGTTTCAAAAACTAGAGGAGCAGGCAGGAATAGAAGGGAAAACACTACATTGGATCAAGGAATACTTCACAGGAAGGAAACATAGTCTGAAACAATCTCAGATTGTTTCAGACTATGAAACAATACTCTTCTCCAGACTGAGGGACTGACCACCTCAAAACTTCAAGGGTGATGGACTGATTACATCGTCTTCAAGTATCTTCTGCTTCTAACAACTTTTCTGTAGTCGACTGAAGAAGCCTACTGTGTAGGCGAAACGTTTCGAAATAAAGATACCTAACTGTTGCATATGTGTCTTACCTAACAACCTGTCGGTATTTTATACCATTTGAATGTTCACAAACACACACACACACACATATTGCTGAAGCATATGGGCGTCTACCAAATCAATGAACAGCATTTTGACATCTAAGGAGTCATTCACGACACTATACACCCTGTACGGCAGGCCGGCACTGGAGTATGCAGCTTCAGTATGGTCAATCACGTCAAGACTAGTCCAGGATCTAAGGAGTATGTCCTACAAGGAGAGGTTAAAGAAAATCAGCCTGACGACACTGGAGGACAGTAGGGAAAAGAGGAACAATATGAGAGTGATGTAGCAAAGAAAAGATACATACATAGCTTTAAGATGTACGAAAATGCTCTTGCAGCCAGGAGAGAGTGGGCCTAGTAGCGCCCAGTCACAGCCAGGAGCTGTGACTCGTCCTCTTCAACCACATATAGATGAATATACGCACCTACACACATATCTAATTACTCACCTAAACACATCAACCTTCAGCAGCTATTGCTGTTGAGGTAAAGGTGCAGAGCCAGAAGATGAACTAGAATTTCTGAAGCAGAATATATGTGTGAGGATTGATAGTAGCACGGTGGTGGGTGCAGGAATATTAATGGACAGTGAGGGGACTGAAGGAGTGCAAGGAGTAAATGACATCAGGCCACCGAGACGTCTGTGAGAGGATAAGGGAAACAACCAAAGAGATACTTAAATTAAACCCAGTAATATCGAGGGAAGCGAAATGGGAAGACAAGAGGAAGAGGTCACTTATTATTAATGAGCTCCATGAGGCAGAAGGGGACACCTATAACAAAAGAAGACAGGGGGAGATAAAAGAGATTGAGAAATTTATCACAATAAAAGACAATAAATTAGACACATGTGCAACACTTGAGTATCTTTAACGAGGAAACGTTTCGCCACACAGTAGCTTCAGTCCTTTGTATGGGCTGATGAAGCCACTGTGTGGCGAAACGTTTCCTTATTAAAGATACCCAAGTGTTGCACATGTGTCTAATTTATCAACTTGTTGGTTCTTTGAAGCATTCATCAGAGACTTGGGTAGTACTTGAGGGAAAAGAACCGCCCAATTAAATTGCCACTCAAGATAGAATTGTTACAAAACAAGATTCTGCAAAGGAAGCCACAGTTAAATGATTCCACAAAATACCAGCGAGTGTTCCTCGACTGTGATAGAATGCAAAAAAATATAATGGGAACAACTGAGAAACAGAGTAAGAAGGCGCCATAAGCACAAAGTGAAGACATAACAGGAACCGACAGACAGGGGAGCACAACCTAAGGGGGAACAACAAAAACAACTGCCCACAGAACTACGAACAGCATACAGCATCCCTTCAACCCCTACCACCCCGACACCAACCCAACACAATAACCAAAAACAAACTACATTCCACACCCACAGTCTCCATAATCCCCCAGCATGATTACCACCACAGCTCCAGCCTACCATAATATCCAGCTCCGTTTACCCCACCCTCAGCCAGTAACATCCTCACCTATCCCCATGAATATAGTTCTGGAAAGGAAGCTCAAGGTATGGTATACAGACTCAAAGGATATCACAGCACTCTCAGAGACGAAGCTTACACGGGTAATAATAGATACAATCCTGCCATCTGCATATCAGATGATGAGGAAAGACAGAGGGAACAGAGGGAAAGTAGGAGTTGCACTGCTCACCAAAGATCAGTTGAGTTTTGAGGAGATGGGAGAACTAGTCAGAGGTGAAGTGGATGATTACATAGTAGGAACGCTTCTAGCTGGGGGTCCATAAGTGGTGATTGCGGTGATGTACAACCCACCACCTAACAGCAGGAGACCAAGACAAGAATATGATGAAAAAAACAAAACAAATTGATGATGGCCACACTGCCCAACGTGTCTAGAAGGGCCCACATAAGCAGAGAAAAGTTATTCATCATGGGGGGGATTTAGACCACAAGGAGATAGACTGGAAAAATTTAGAGCCACATGAGTGACCGGTGACATGGAGAGACAAGATGCTGGACGTGATGCTGGAAAACTTCATGCACCAATATGTTAGAAACACAAGCAGAGAGAGAGAGAGAGAGAGAGAGAGAGAGAGAGAGAGAGAGAGAGAGAGAGAGAGAGAGAGAGAGAGAGAGAGAGAGAGAGAGAGAGAGAGGAGCCAATAAACCAGCAAGGCGGGACAAACACATACGAAATGCCCCTTGGTGCTAGCGATCATGTGTTCCTGACTATTGTATACGTAGTAGAGTTAAGAGTGAAGCAGCACGAAAAGGACAAGGGAAACAAAACTTAAAAAAAAAAAAAAAAGAGGACTACACACCTAGCTTTTTGTGTGAGTGGTGATAAAGTGGGCGTGGAGGGAGGTACAGTCCTGCGACCTACTGTGACTGAAAGTCCCACTTGTCTCCCAGATTACTTGCCTGTAATAATTCACGTCATACCCTGTAAACCTCATGCAGGTAATTTGCTCACATAATAATAATAATTCACATCCCTAATTCATTTTCAGTGATTCGTAAGCAATTACCTTTGATGATGCTTTAAACTCATATGTAAGTCCTGCTTAAATGCTACCCTTCTCACTCATGTATTTATCCAACCTGAATTTGAAACTACCCAAGGTTTTAGCTTCAATTATCCCACTAGGCAGATTGTTCAACTTGTCGACTATCCTATTTACAAATCATTACTTTTCTACAGTGTTTTTAAATCTGAAGTTTATAAGTGGAAGTTGGGTATTCACAAAGGAGATATATATAAAGTCCTGAGGATATCCCTCCAAAAGAGAAAACGCAATAATGGATTCAATTTTCATAAGTTTAGATTTAGAAATAGTATAGAAGATAATGTAACGTAATAGAGTTCAATCTTTCTTCATACAGAAGATTTCTTACTTTATGTATTAATTTTGTCATTCTTCTCTTAATATTTTCCGACGAAATTATATCCATTCTGTATGAACACCAGAAGTGAGCTGCATAATAAAAGTGAGGTCTTACTATTGACGTGTAGAGCTTTAGTATAACCGATGGATTTCTGTTGCTAATAATTCTTGATATAATTCCTAGTAATCTGTTTGCCTTATTACGTACGCTTAGGCATTGCTGTCTTGGTTTCAGGTTTGTGCTTGCCATAACCCCGAAATTCTTTTCGCATTCTGAATGACTAAATTCTACATTATTTAGTGTATAAGCACTAGGGTTATGGACATACCCGGTCTTCAGAACTTTGTATTATCTACACTGAACTGCATCTGCCACTTTTCTGACCACGACCTGAGTTTGTCTAAATTCTCCTGAAGTTTAATGACCTTCTTCACTCTGAATCAGTTATCCTACCTATCTTCGTGTCATCAGTGAATTTGCTCATGTCACTAGTAATTCCCTCGTCAAGGTCATTGATATATATTATAAACAACAATGGGCCTAAAACTGAATCCTGTGGAGAACCACATCTTACAGATCCCCATTCCGATTTTACCCAATTTGTGCACACTCTGCTTTCTGTTGGTGAACCTCCTGACTCGATACATGACACCACTTTTCCCCCACTGCCATGAGCTGCCACTTTCTTTATCAGTCTCTGGTGCGGTACTCTATCAAAAGCTTTACTAAAATCCAAATAAACAATATCGAATTCTTTATCGTGATCAACATCCTCGAAAGCTTTACTGAAGAAAATTCTTAAATTAGTTAGTCAGGAACGGCCCCTCGTGAATCCATACTGAGTATCATTAATCAAATTATGTTTATCAAGATGGCTTGTTATAAAATCAGCTATAAGTGACTCTAGAAATTTGCCTACAATTGAGGTCAGGCTTATGGGGCGGTAATTTGAGGGTAGCGACTTGTCTCCTGCTTTAAGAACAGAAATTACATTGGTCATCTTCCACATAACAGACACTAGACTTGTGTGAGGAGATATATTAAGAATATTAGTTAACAGTTCACAAAGTTCCATTCTGCATTCCTTAAGAATCCTTGAAAAAAGTTCATCAGAGCTCAGGGAATTTATTTTGCTTCAGTCTGTCTACTTGATTGATTACCATATCGTAGTGACAGTGATATTACATAATTTATCGCAATAAGCTTATTCAGGTATACACAAATACAGTTACATAGATTATCACTCGTACCAGCAGATGTGTAGAGAACCTAGGATAAAAAAGTCAGACAAAGTGACTTAGTTCTCTTGAGTCCGCTATAAAATATTATTATTGGGATATTGTTAGTGTCTTCCTGTGTGAAAACCGAGAGGAAATAATTGTTATAAATCGAGCACATTTCATTCTCGTCATCAGTAAGATGCCCAGAGCTATTTTTAAGGGGACCTATCTTTTCTTTAACTTTTGGTCTATAAATCTGGAAAAAATCTTTCAGGTTAGTTTTCGAATCCCTTGCAACTTTAATTTTATAGTCCGGCTTTTCTTATCTCCTCTTTAACCTCCCTCTTAATCTGAATATATTGATTTATAAGATGACCCTCACCTCTTTTGATGCGCCTTTAAATTTTTGAGCCAATTATTCATTCATTTCTTGGACAAGCTTTTCAAGTGAGAAGTGTTGGATCTGAGAGGGACATGACCTCTCAGTGGCCTCTCACTACTACTACTACTACTACTACTACTACCCGGTCTCATTTCTTTATATGGAATAAATGTTCTTTGGGCAACATGTATAGTATTTAGAATGCTATCATACTGATAGCTCTCATTGTTACTTAGTGCACGGATGATAGGTATCTCAAAGGCCATTGTAATCTAAAAATCTGGGACCGTTACAAAGTTATCCCTACTATCATACTTCCATTCAATGCTAAAGGCAATTTATTTGTGGTCGCTTGCGTTAAGTTCCTCTGTAACTTCTAAATTATTAACAAATCTTTCCTTTTTTGACAGAACCAGGTCATTTCAAGAACCAGGTCATTTCCAGAAGCAGGTCATTTCCTTTTGTGTGTTCTGTAACACACTGCTTTAGAAGACAATCCTGAACTACCTCTAAAAAGTCGATAGACTCAAAATTCTTAGACAAGGAATTCCAGTCCATCTGACTAAGGAGTCCCTTAGAATTGCAACGTTACCGTGCCTTGTGGCCCCAAGAGTTTCCGCCCAAAGTAGTTTCACTTGGTCCCTATCCAAGTTTGGGGTACGGTACATAACGTGTAAAATAAATTTTTCATTACCCTCTAAAAATTCTACCCAGGAGGTATTCACAGTGGAGACAGAGAGAGTTCCAGCAAACGGAGGGAGTAGGGTAAACCAGCTAATGCCGGACACACTGCACACAACTGAGGAAGAGGTGAAGAACTTGATACCTCAAAGGTGTTGGACCCGGATAGCATCTCTCCATGGGTCCTGAGAGAGGGAGCAGATGCACTTTGTTTGCCACTAGCAATAATCGTCAATAGATCTATTAAAACAGGGTATATGCCTGAGATATGGAAGACAGCAAACGTAATCCCGATTTCTAAGAAAGGAGAGATACAGGCAACATTAAAATACAGACTCGTGTCGCTAACTTGTATAGTATGCAAAATTATGGAGGAGATTATCAGAAGAAGAGTAGTATAGTACCTAGAAAGGAACGGGCTCATAAATGAAAACCAACACGTTTCAGGGAAAGAAAATCCTGCATAACAAAATTACAATATGGTAACAGAAGTAAGACAGTATTAGAAAGAGAGAGAGGGATGGTTATATTGCATGTTCTTGGACTGTAAGAAGGCTGTCAATGCAGTACCACACAAGAGATTGGTTGAGAGGATCAGGCAGGAAAAGCAGGGAAAATACTGCAGAGGATCAGGGGATACCTAACACGAAGAAAACAAAGGGTGTTGGTATGTGAGGTGTCAAAAGTGGGGAATTGGTCGAGCTCATGGAGCATTGAGAGATTGGACCTTGTAGCGACTAGTGAAGATGCTGGGCCATGAGCGATGACTCGACCCACTGCAACCACAATTCGGCGAATTCCCACCACACACACACACACAATACCAGCAGCCAGTGAAGAGGCGGGACCAGTAGCTGTGAATCGACCTCTGCAACCACAAATAGGTGGTTGCAGGGGTAGCACGCACACACACCCAATTACGAGCCAACACTAATAGTCTAATTAATCAATCCAAGTTACCCCTCAGTGTACTATGTTGGCCGTAATAACAGACACCAATAATTATAACTCATCAGATCCATCAGGAAAATTATGTAATTATAAAAATAAATTCATATAATTATTTCTTTAAGCATGATAAATAATTTTTATCATAATAATAAATATTTTTTATCATAATAATCGGTGATGAGCTTCAAGAATCAACGAGTCTACTTATTTCAAGAATTTATATATAAATCATTTAGATAATTAGTTTACACAGATTACGAGTTATTGTTGTCAGATTAATAAGCAGATAACGAATTATTGTTGTCAGATTAATAAGCAGATAACGAATTATTGTTGTCAGATTAATAAGCAGATAACGAATTATTGTTGTCAGATTAATAAGCAAAATAACGAATTATTGTTGTCAGATTAATAAGCAGATAACAAGGAGTTATTAGTTGTCAGATTAATAAGCAGATAACGAATTATTGTTGTCAGATTAATAAGCAGATAACGAGTTATTGTTCGTCAGATTAATAAGCAGATAACGAGTTATTGTTGTCAGATTAATAAGCAGATAACGAATTATTGTTGTCAGATTAATAAGCAGATAACGAATTATTGTTGTCAGATTAATAAGCAGATAAGAGTTATTGTTGTCAGATTAATAAGTAGATAACGAGTTATTGTTGTCAGATTAATAAACAGATAAGAAATTATTTGCTGTTATTGTTTAATAAGCAGTTATTGTTGTCAGATTAATAAGTAGAAAACGAGTTATTGTTGTCAGATTAATAAACAGATAAGAAATTATTGCTGTCAGATTAATAAGCAGTTATTGTTGTCAGATTAATAAAAGAACTGCAAGGTTGTTCAGATAAACTACAAACTGACTAAATCTTCAGTAAAATAGCATAAAACCCATCTACTGCCTCGTCTAAAGCCTAAGTGTTACAACCCATACGAAATTCGTCACTCAAGTAGTAGATTCAAATGTTCAGCCGATAGACACCACAGCCAAGAACAGGCAAGAGCCAGAAATGCTGTTAGAGAGTCACTTAGGGAGCAGCACTGTAATCGGACAGGACGAGACATCAGTGTAATGTGTCATTTTATCTTTGAGAATTGTGCAGGTGATATGGATTCCCGAGACTGATAGATGGGTGTACAAAATCCTATAAACATCATTCAGCTGTCAGGTGCGAGTCTCTGTTCATACTGGCAAGGTCAGTTAGCCAAAGCAAATGGAAGATTATCACGCATTCATTGACCTTCGGAGAGAAAGACTGCATTTCCTCATGTATTCACATTATGTCTCAGGAATTCACATAAATTTATATAAAATTCCATTGATGTTATAAATTATCATCAATCTATAGCTTCTTTCTACACTCGGAAAACATTGGCCAATAATTACCTAAGGTTATACGAATTTATATATTTACAGTTCAGCCTCTGTATTCTGAATTAATTGGTTCCTGAGTTTTCTGATTATTGAATTTCCTCCATATTGGATCGTTTTTTTTCCATAGGAAATAATGAAAATTGAATTAATTCGTTCCAGACCCCGAAAGTTACTCTTCACAAACCATTTTTAAGTTAGAATGTTGCTTAATTAAACTTGTAAAATAATCCTTACAAGTAAGAAATCATACATGATCCCTGCAAAAATTGTAATTCATCTTGCCACATTAGCAACTTTTATTGTCTTTATTGTTTAAAAATAAAAATTCAGTATATGTTGACCTGCCATATTCCCTGGCTGGGTCAACCAGACGCATTCCATTTTTGTGTTTTGAGATAAGTTCCTTTATAAGTTTAGTGGTGGCGCTAACAGCGTTCCTTTTACGTTATTTTTTTCCACTATTCTTACACAGGGCCATGATCACTAATTTTCAATAACAGAATAAAAATAACAGATATAGGAAAAATAACAAAAGAAACACAAGAACTCAAAATGCCGTGTCGTTAGAATGTAGTGACTTTGAAATACCTTTTTTTATTTATATTTTGGTGTTTTTTTTATATAATTAAAAAATATTATATATAAATTTAAAAAATATTATTTTAAATATATATTTAAAAATTATATAAATTTATATTTAAAAAAAAAATTTTTTTAATATTAAATTGCAAAAATTCAGAAAAAAAGGGATTTTAAAATTGCAAAAAACACCGAAAAATGAAAATTAAAGCTTTTTTCCCCCTCACAACCCGGAAAAATGGTTCATCCAAACTTTTCCCCCACCTACTTCGTCCCCAAGGGTCAAAAATGCGGCCCCGGGCCCGGTACCCCCCAACCCCCCAATTTTACCAAAAAAACAAATTTTTTTGGATTTTTAAAATTTTTCCCAAACATTAAAAAAGGTCTTAAAATTTTTTTAAAACCAAAAAAATAAAGTCACAAATCTTTTTGAAACAAGATTCAAAATATTCCCTTTACCCTTTGGGGTTATTTACTTTTTAAATTTTTTAAAAACCCCCTTTATGGAAAAAATTTTTTTGATAAATAGACTTAACTTTCCTTTAATGTAAATTTATTTTTTTTAAATTTTGTTCGGAAATTTTTTCCATTTTCCCCCAATAAATTTTCCCCTTTTCAAATTTTAAGACACACACCAGGGGGGGTTTTTCAAAAGTTTTTTTTTATAAATTTTTTTTAAAAAATTTTTAAAAAGTTTTAGGAAAACTATACCAAGTAAAAGCAGCCCCAATTTTTTTGTTATTCCCGGGGGTGCCCTTTTTTTTTAAAATGTTTTTAAAAATCTTTTAAAAAACAAAAAATTTGGGGAAAAAAATTAAATTTTTAAAAAATTTTTTTTTCCCCCCCAAAAAAGGAAAACAAACGAAATCCAAAAACCTTTAAAAAACGACATTTTTCCATTTATGCCCCAAATTTTACATCAATTTTTTTCGAAATTTAAATTTAAATTTTTTAATACCCTTAATAATTAAAACATCTAGAAAAGGCAATGAGTTATTTTCTTCAAACTCAACAGTGAAGTTTATAGAATGGGCTAAGCTATTTAATTTTCCAAGAAAATGGTGTATATCTACATTTTTGGGCATAAGACACAAAATATCATCAACATATCTGAACCATTTAACTCTATTTGGGAGGATTGTGTTAAGCAACCTTGTTTCAAAAAATTCCATGTATAGGTTACTAAGAACAGGTGAAAGAGGATTTCCCATTGTCATACCAAACTTCTGAGTGTAAAACTTATCATTAAATACAAATTTTGCATCAACAATGCAAAGTTTAATAAGTTTAATGATAGTAGGAACTGAAGAACTCGTTAACTATGATTTACCATTGCCAGTTCCTACTATCATTAAACTTATTAAACTTTGCATTGTTGATGCAAAATTTGTATTTAATGATAAGTTTTACACTCAGAAGTTTGGTATGGCAATGGGAAATCCTCTTTCACCTGTTCTTAGTAACCTATACATGGAATTTTTTGAAACAAGGTTGCTTAACACAATCCTCCCAAATAGAGTTAAATGGTTCAGATATGTTGATGATATTTTGTGTCTTATGCCCAAAAATGTAGATATACACCATTTTCTTGGAAAATTAAATAGCTTAGCCCATTCTATAAACTTTACTGTTGAGTTTGAAGAAAATAACTCATTGCCTTTTCTAGATGTTTTAATTATTAAGGGTATTAATGAATTCAAATTTAAAATTTACAGAAAACCTACAAATAACTGTTCCTATGTCCACTATTATTGTTGAGAATTTTTGGCCTTACCTGCTGTGTTTATTATATATATATATAATGAACACTTAGCTGATAAATGACAGCAAATCGTCTACACAGCCGCCCCTCCCAACGAGCTAGATGCGGGCCCAAACCATCACAACAGTGGGCTTAAAGAGATACAATTTGAAAGAAAAAATTTTCCCCCCGGGGGGTGTTATGTCACATTTTCATTCGTTTAAAGGGCTGCAAAAAACCAATTTGGGTTTGGGACTCAAAATTTCCCACCTTACGGGCCGATTATATTTTGATTACAATTTTCCTTTGTGACTCAAGAATTGCGCAATACCCCCCGATCAAACAAAAAATTTCTAAAAACCCTTTTCTCTTTGTAACCTGGGGCAAAGGGTTCTCAACACCTTCACGGGTTATGGGTGACTTGATAGAAGCGAAGTGTCTTTGGTTTGTCCACTCTTCCATTGCTAGGAAACGAAACACTGGTACCCTTTTTTCTAAAAAGGGATTTTCTTTATTGTTCAAAATTTTTATCACAAGAGAAGCGTTCACATTTCTCTTAAGATTTATTGTTTTTTGTAAAGACACTTTATTCACACTAACACACAGAAAATGTCCTTTGCTGGTTTCCGGGCATCAGCCCTGACTCCTTTTAGAGTAAAAAGGGAATCGGGCTTCGTTTACGCGCTCCAGCCGTCACGCCCCCAGCAAAAAAAAAAAAAAACCTGACCTGGGGAAAAAAAAACCTTCCAACCTTTCACCCCTCGATGAAGAAAAGGGCAGAAAGTTTTTTTTTTTGCTGTTTTTAACTTTGACAACAATTTTTTTACTATGGTAATAAATTTGGGAGAAATTTTTCCCTTTAAATTTGTCCGCTAAAAAGAATATATTGCCCTCTCAAAAAAAAACCCACCTTTCCCAACACCGCGCAAGGAGCAGGGGTTTCATTTGGGCATAGCATCTGTGATCAATTACCCCAATCAATCAGTAAAAAAAACGCCCCGGCCCCCTTCTAAAGGGGGCTTGGCCCCTCAGGGCTAAAGGGGCTGAAGGGGGCGAAAGGGGCGATACCCCCCTCCGGGAAAAAATTTCTCCACACGGGGGGGCGGAGGTTCGCTGCGGGGTGAACTTTTCACCCTTTTTAACATTAATTTAATTTTCATCATCGCCACCAACTGCTGCTTGCCCTTTTCTAACAGCTTAGTTTTGGGGGGGGTTTCTGGAAAAATCCAAATTTTTTTTCAACATTTGTAAAAAACCTAACGGCATTTGGTTTAAATTTTTTGTCCTTTATTCCCTCCCCCTTTTTGCTCAAAAAAATCAACGCCCCTGATGATTCCATTTGCATCAGGATATAGGCCCCAAAATTTTTCCCAATTGGCCATTGGGAACCTGGGACCATCATTGTCGAAAAACACTACCCACCAGGTTTTAAAGGGGAATTATGTTTTTCAGGAACACCCCTCCATAAAAAGTGTTCTCTCAATAAAGGGTGAGAAGTTTTCCCTCGAAAAAATTTTTCTCCCAACTTTTCAATCACTTGTTTTAATTTTTTGTTTTTTACGTCTGGGGTTGCTCAGGTCAAAAAAAGTGGGACCTCTATAAAATTTCCCCTTTTTATCATTAAAGGGAAGGAACGGGTTGGGCCCCCTTCTGCCATGGATAAATGGATGGACTTAACACTTCTTTTTTGCCCCCAAAATCATCGGAAACCCATAAGTTAGGGGTCTTTTTTTGACTCTTTTTTCTATTTAAAGTAAACAATTTAAGGGGAAAAATTTTCTAATCAATTTCTCTGACAAATGAAGACCCTTCCTTAAAAAACGTTTTAAAAATGCCGACCATTTTTTTCAAAAAAATCCGCCGTCCAGGAGTTTTTAGGAGGAATGTATCTCCAACGCCACTGCTTTGATTCCCATCTTTTGTACTTTTTGCTGATCAAAGATTTTGCTTATATAACAGCACCAGCAACAAAAGTTCGTTGCATTATCTAAAAACAACAGCCCGGGGACATGCCCTTCTGGGTTCAAACCTTCTAAAATAATTTGATAAAGGTTTCAGCAAAACAGGGCAGGGGCCATTTTCTAGATTTTAACTGCTCAAGTTGTAGCACAAGTAAAACAAACAGATTTTAAAACCTTGATGGGAACTTTGTAAACTGTTTTTTTTAAAAATTTTTGGGCCCCTGAAATCTAAAACCTGTCACCCAAAGGGAGTGTTTAATAAAAACTTTTTTCGGGGGAAAAGGGAGGTGGCCCCTGATACTGACATACTCGCAACTATTTCCCGACAAGTAATACAGCCTTTATTTTTTTTTTTCCCAAATTTTTGTCGACCTTGATTTAATCCAGTGGGATTGTCGTATATACAAAGTGGCCCAGCTACCCCACCATGTAACACGTTAACTGGGGGCGTTTTTGCACAATCATTTTGTTGGGCCAATAAATTCTTGGGATAAAAATTTTGAAGTTATGGTTTTCTTTAGGTAGTGAGAATTATGAATTCTTCCTCAAACATCTTATAATCTTTTCTGATCGAAGAAGTCCAAAAAATTTTTAATCTTTAACGGGTTTTTCTTTGGGGATTTATCTTTTTTTTTTCCCTAAAAATTTAAATTCTTAGAGAAAACATTTTTCGTATTATTTCCCACCCAGAAATTTAAAGGGGGTTTCCAAGACATTCATAATCGGGGTTTAAATTTCCTTTTAAATGTTTTTTAAAGACAAGAGCGGGTAACTCTTAAGATTTTAACCCCCAAAGATGAGTATTTAGATCCATCAATGACAAAATTTCTGTTGTGTCGGCCAGTATTTACACAACTTATTTCTGCTGTGTTTCAAGCAGACTTTTTTCTTCTGGCAAAATGTGAGTTTTTTCCCCCTGGGGCCAGTTTTTTTTAAATCAAGACCCATTTCGGTCCGGGGACCCAAAAATTTAAATTTATCCACAAATTTCTTAAGGGGGACACCACTTGACAACTTTGTCAGCGGATTCTCGGGGTAAGATTTTAAGAA
This sequence comes from Cherax quadricarinatus, assembly GCF_026875155.1. Lineage (NCBI taxonomy): Eukaryota > Metazoa > Arthropoda > Malacostraca > Decapoda > Parastacidae > Cherax > Cherax quadricarinatus. The sequence continues at coordinate 2,424,386 of NC_069426.1, forward strand.
AGAGATAACTCTCTCCCTCTCTTTTTTTTTCTGCTACCGTTCTGTACAAAAACCAAAACTTACTCTTATTTTTTCTTAACCACGGGAAGGAACTCCCTCTTTATCCCCCTCCAATAAAGGGTTTTTCCAAATAGTGGGGATGATCAAGTTCTTTTTTTAAGAAGACAGCAAATTTTTTGTCCCTTTACAAAAGATTTGCTGCAGTTCCAATTTGGTATGTTCTGCCCTTTTAAAGGGTGCTACCCGGGCCTTTGAAGTAATTAGTTTTAATTCCTTCAGCATTACTCAGAAAGGGCTCCGCGAAAACCTCGGGTTTGCGAAACACAGAACCCCGTAATGTGTACTTTTTTTTCCCTCTTGCCCCTTTTTGGGTTGGAAGTTTTAATTTGATGAAGTTGTTTTAAACTCCTTGGATTTTTCATCCCATCTTGACTCATTTCAAAGGGGCAATTTCTCATCCCATCCAATTTTGATTTTCCAAAGCATCTTCATAACCCTTTTTAAACCCTTTTAAATGGTAATTGGGAGATAAAGTCCAAAGGAAAACAAAACATTGTGATACCTCTGACAGTAAACTACGTTTATTGAGTGGACGAAAGATTTATTTTTTTAACCTTTAGAGACTCAAAGTATTTTCCCCCTGTGTTTCCCAAATTTAAGTCCCAGCATATTGTTGAAAATCAGGAATTTCATTTCGGGGAAATTTTCCTTTGATAATTCCCCTTTAAATTGTTTTGAATTTTTTTTCCACATCCTTAGGGGCATATTTTTTTCTTTCATCCCCTTTTTTAGCTTCTCTGTAAAGGATTTCAAATCCCCTTTCTTTATTCACAGTCCCCTGAAGTTTGCCCCACAATAAACCCTTTTTTTTTAAGACTTCTTTGAAGGGACTTTCAAATTTTTTTCAAATGGTATTTAGAGTAGCTTCTGTAAAGAATGGAGAGGATGTGAAAACCAAAAAAATAGGAAATTGAAAGGGAAATTTTTCACGGGAAATTTGGGGATCATGTGTTTTTCCCAGGAAAACAAGAACGATATAATCTCTATCTTTTTTTGGTAGCCTACCCCTTAAAAAAGCCTTGGAAAAAACCAGCCGGTGGGCCCTATGGATTTGTGCGAAATTTCATAAGCACGTCCCCAAAGCTTCTCATTAGTGGGGGGTCCCGGTTAAAATTTTTCAGGCCCCAAAAAAGTTTTTTAAAAATTTTTAAAGGGGGAAAACTTTGCCTTCCCCTTTTTCCTTTTAAATTTTTGAAAACTTTTTTTTAAAAAAACTGGCCAATATTTTACCAAAAACACTTTTTGGGGTGAGGGGGTTTTTTTTCCAAGGAATCCCTTTATTTTTGACTTCCAAAAGGAAAGCCGGGGAAAAAAAAAAAAGTTTTTAATTTTTTTTAAAAAGCGTTTTGGGTTCCTCCCCTATTTTTTCCACTAAATTTCCCCCCAATGGAATTTAATTGGGGCCCCCCCAAAACCTGTTTTTTTTTTAAAAAAAATGATATTTTATTCCAAAAAAAGAAACAATTTTTCCCAGTAGCTCGGGAATTTCCTTCCTTTTTTGGAAGTTTTTTTTCCCATGAAAAAAATTTTTTTTTGTTTTTTTCCCAAAAATTTCGGGTTCCCCAAAAAGGGGGCCTTTTTGGGCGGGTTTTTTAAAATTTTTGGGTTTTAGGAAAAAGGAAATTGGTTTTTAATTTTTTAATTTCCAAGGGGGTTTTAAACCTTTTTAAAACCAATTTTTTCCCCCCCTTTTTTTTTTAATCATATTGCATTTAAAAATTTTTAAATTTGAGATTTTTCCCTTTGGGTTTTTTCCCCCTAAACCTTGGCATTTTTTCCCCAAATTTATAACCCGGTTAATTTTTTTCCCGTGTTTTTTGTGGGGTAAAAATACTTTACCTGGCCAATTTTTTCCACCACAAATACACCTTTTTTGGGGGGAAGGGAAAGAAAACAGTCCTGCTGCTTTTTCAAAAGTTGAAAATCCTTATATTCCCCAAAATTTTGGGGGAAAAAGTAAAATAATATTTAATGAATTTAAACCCAATTGGATTTGTGTGTTTTTTAAACAGGTTTTGTTGCTTTTTTCAGGGAAACGTTTTTTTAAAACCCATTGCAAACTTAAAAATTAAATATCGGTTTAAATGCTTTTTTCCCTTTTTTAACCAAAGTTTTGGTGGCCAGCTTTTCCCTTGTAAAAAACCATTTAAAACCCAACCAATTTTGGCATATTTTTTAATTTAAGTTTGAAACATTTTTTAATGAAATTTTAAAAACCCTTTGTAAATTGAAAACAAATTTTTTTGGTTAAATTTTTGATATTAACCATTTGGGGCATTTTTTAAAATTTAAACCCCTTTAAGCTTTGGTTTTTAATTTGCCCAGCTGCCTTTTAAAAAATTTTGGGGGTTTTAATTTGATTTTCCCCTTTCCAAAAAACTTTCTTCATAGTTTTCCCCTTTTCCCCAAACATTTAAGGGTTTTAATTGAAACTTGAATCCCCCATTATGTTTTAAATTTTAAATATGGAATTGAAACCACAAATAAATTTTAAAATTAGGGACACTTTTTAAAATGGTCAAATTGTATTAACCCTTGGGAAAAGGGGCCATGGGGTTTTTGTTTTTTTGGGTTGTAAAGGGGTTCCCCCCTTTTATAAAAGGTTTGGAAGGTTTTCCAGGATTTGTCTTTTTCCCACCTTTTTGTTGATCATAAAAAGTTAAAACCTTTTTTAAATTTCCCCACAAGGGGGGAAATTTTTATTAAAAATTTAATTTTCAAAATTTGTTAATTTTCCTGAAATTAATTAATTTTCCAAACTTTGTTTAAAAAGTCAAACTTAAACCTAAGTTTATAAACTTTTTTTTAAATTTTGATTTTTAAATCCTGAAAGACTAAAATTAAAATTTTTTTTTAAGTTTAATTTAAAGTCTTTTAAAATTTTGAAACTAAAGTTTTCCAAACAAAGGCCATTTTAATTTATTTTAAACCCCCAAATTTTTACACCAAATTAGGGTTTTATAAAAACTTGTTAATTTCCCAAACCACTAGTTTTTGTTTAATTGGTTAAACCACCAAAAAACCCTCAAAAACCTAAAAATTATAAGGCAATTGGGGGTAAGCCAGGGGAAGGTTTTTTACAGGGTAAAAATTTGCCCCTGTTATGGCCTTGGGGGTTATTTGGGGGGTTTTTCCCTGACCTTTTTTGTTTTGTTTAAAAAAGTAAATAACATTTTAATTTCCCCCAAAAATACCAATAAAAATTTTTTTAAAAACTTTTAAAAACCCTGTTAAATTTTTTCCAACTAGTGAAATTTTAAAATTTTCCCCCAAAAATAAAAATCATTTTTGTATTTATTTTGGAAAGTTTAAAATTAATTTTCCTTTTTAACTTGTCTTAAAAACAAACTTTTTAAAAAAGCCAATTTTCGGTTAAAAAAATTTAAACAAAAATTTAATTGTTTATAAAAACTAGCAAACAACTATTTTTGTTTGTTTAAATTCAGCAAAAATCCCCAAAAAAGATTTAAGCAAAAAATAGGGTGCCGGGAATCCCAATCCCCCCGTTTTTGGGTTGGGTGTTCCCCCCCGCCCTGGTTTTCGTTGGGTGAAAACCTTTAACCCCTTTTCCCTTTTCTGCCCAATATTTTTCCCCTTATATTGGAGGGTTTAATTTTTTAAAAATTTAATTTTATTTTTTAAAAAAAAACTATTTTAAAAAAGCTTTTTTCGAAAATTTTTAAACATAGTTTTTACCCCAAGAAACAACATTTTTTGGGGTTTTTGGCCCTTTTAACCCCGCCGGTTTCTCCAAACACTGGGGAAAATTTGGGAAAACCTCCCCCCCTTTATTTATAAAAAAAAAAGCCCCTTTTTTTTGCGCAAACGTTTTAAAGCCCCCCCTTTTTTTGGGCCCCCCATTTCGGTTTGGCCCGGAAACCTTTTAAACGGGGTTTAAGAAAACCAATTTTTACTTTTTTAAAACCCCTAGGGGTGTTAGTAAAACAAAATTTTTTCAATTTTGGTTAAAGGAAAAAACCTCTGTTCCCCCAAAATTTTCCCCCTTCCCTCTGCCATTATATTAATAAATTCCTTGTAAAATTAAGAAATGCCCACCCCCCTTCCAACAAGGAAATTCGGAACCCATAACCAAAGGGGCCTTTAAGTAATACAATTTTTTTAAAAAAAAACCCCTTCAAGGGGGTTTTGTGGGAATTTTAATTCCGGGGATGGAGGGGAAATCCTCAAAATGGACCTGAACCTACTCCCTTTTTGGGGGTTTTTAAAAACCCCCTTTTTGGAATTGCGCCCCCCGTAAAGGGGGAAATACGAAATTTGGGGAAAACCTGGCGGGGATTGAAACAAACTTTAGGTTTACAAACAAAATTTTTAATTTGTGATTTTCCCTTTTCTAAAAAAGACAGGGTTAAAGTTTTCTTTTTTTATTGTTCACAATTTTCACAAGAGAAGCTGATCAAAACCTCTTAAGGGGTTTATTGTTTTTTTGTGAGACACTTTAAATTCACACAAACCACGATCAGTGCCCCTTTGCTGGTTATCCGGGCATCAGTTTTGACCTCTCTAGAGTCAAAAAAAAACTGGTTTTTGCTCTTCCCCTCCATCCGCACTCCCCCCCAGCAAAAAAAAAAAAAAACCGACCTAGACCTTGCATCCTTGTCACCCCCTCGATAAAGGGGAAAGCAAAAAGTTTTTTTTTCTTGCGCCCTAAGCATAAACAACAAATTATTTTTAATTTGGAAATAAATTTGGGGGGCAGGTTTTTCCTTAATTGCCCCTGCAAGTAAGAATTATTGTCTCTCAAAAAAATACACCTTGCAAAAACCGCTGCAAGGAGCAGGGGTCCTTGGCATAGAAATCGGGTGATCAATTACTCAAAACTACCCAAAAAAACAAGACGCCCCCGCCCCTTTTTAGAGGGCTTGCCCCCGGGGCTAAAGGGGGCTGAAGGGGGCTAAAAGGGGGGCCCGATACCCCCCTCCTGGAAAAATTTCTCCAAAATTTAAAACCCTTTCGCATCAAGATAGAGCCCAAACTGCCCTTGTTTCTCATAAATTTTTTGAGAGTTTTTACAAAATTTGTAGTCCTGAGTTTCTTTAATGAGGAAATATAAAAATTTATGAAATGGGTAATGTTTAAAATACCCAAAAATGTAATTGAAAACCCTTTTTAAATTTCCCCTAGAAACATTTTTTTAATAACCCAAAAAAGGGGGCAACCACCTTTTTAAAACTAAAAATATGTTGGTTCCCCCTACCATGAAAACTTGGTTGATATGCCTTCTCTTCAAAGACTTTTAATTTTAAATTTTGAAATTCCCAAAAATCTTAAATACAAAAAAAAAATTTTTTGATAAAAAATTTCCCCTAAAATGCTGTTTGGATGTGTCTAAAAGTTTCCTTGAAAAATTTGCGATAAATTTTATTACGGTAAAAAGGGTAAAAACTCGAATTTAAGTTTAAAACAACATAAATATAGAAAATTAGAACTGGACAAGTTTCCCAATGCCCCTTTTTATTAAAGTAAGAGTTTTTTAACCATCCAATTTTTTTCCAAAAAATTTTAGAAAGTATATCAAAACAAAACCATGGGGGACAGGAATATAATTGAATCTTTTTTCATAAAAACAGTTTTGACAAAAAATAGAATTTTTTCCTTTTGGGTTTTTAAAAAATTTGAAACCATTTATAATTTTAAAAGAATTTGGGGAAAAAATTTTAAAAATACAAAATGACCCAAATTTAAATTTTAAAATTTTCTTGGGTAGAATAATTGGGGGTGAGTTTTTGAAAGGACCAAACCAAGTTGGCTCGCCGGCGTCACGTGTTTGACGTTGGGGGGAAACTGAAAAGGAGGTGCGGCCGGACCCCTTTTAAAAAGCTTTCCCGGGTGCTTCACTTTCCCCTAGTCCCTTGAAATGTAGTTGTCCCCCGAAAACGGTTTTGGGAATTTCCCTATTCTTTCAGAGTGGTTTTTTGCATAAAAAAATATATATATAAATAAAAAATATATATATATAAAAATATATAAAATATATATATATATAATAAAATCCTGCCCATGGCAAAACGTGTGGCGGGCTTTCTGCGGGATTTTTAAAATTTAACTCCCGATTCCCCAAAAAACACTTACCAGGGCGAGACTGACAAGGGCTTTAGTGTGAATGCCTGGGGAAAATTTTCCCAAAAAAGCGAGAAGACCCTTTCCCCGGCAAACCAAATTTCCCAAAGTAAAAAAGTGGGAAATGTTTTCAGTTTGGGGGAAAAATTTTTTTTAGTGGGGATAGAGGGAAATGGCCAATTTAGGGGGGGGAGAATAGGGGCCCAAAACCCGTTTTGAGGGGCCGGCCAAGATTATCGTATATACAAACTTGAAAAGCCCCTCATAAAAAAACCCACCTCCAAACCAAGCCCAATTTTTAAAAAGTTTAAATTTGAAATGATTACTGTCGAAACTGGAAAATTAGAGGCATATGTTTTGGAAAAACAATTACCAAATCAGTTCCGCCTCCCCCATGCCCCCAGGGGAGGGAGAAAGGCGGGGGGTGAGAAAAACACACTGGGGCTCAGCAGGGGCACATACCCAAAAAATATTTCATGAAGTACAAGGGAAAAAAAATAATGTTTTTGTATTGTAAGACAGTTTTTTTACTTCCCCCCACCCCTCTCCCTGGGCCCTTTAAAACCCCCCACCCAACAACCTGCCGGGCCCCCCCCACCCAACACCTGCTCCCCCCCAACCAACAACCGGCCCCCCCCACCTAAAATCCCCGGGGGCCCCCCCACTGGGGAAGGGGAGTTTTAAACCCCCCGCAAACCTCTCACCAGCCCCTCAACCCCCCCCCAATTTGTTTTTAAATTCACCCGCCTTTCCGCACCAAAACCCCCCCAGTATGTCGTACTCCCCCTCCCACTAGGGGGGGGGGGGGGGGGGGGGGGGGGGGGGGGGGGGTTTTTTTAAAACTTCTGCTAACCAAGGTTCCTCCGAAACACGGAATTTTCCCCGGTTTGGTTTAAAGTTTTCCGAGCCACCTAAGGGCCCCCCCCTTTCCCCAAAAAGGATTCCCATTTCAGATAAAACCCCCAATTAAAGTAAGGACCTAGGCCCACCTCCGGCCCCGAACCCCCAAAAAAAACATAAAATTCAATCAAACAAAATTAATTTTTCTGGAACAATTTAAAAAAACATTCCAAAAAATTTCCAGGTTTAAGGAAAAGAAAGTTTTAAAAAAAAGTTGGAAAGAGCGAAACAATTTTTAAATTAAATTTCAATTTCAAAAAATCCCGATTTTCAGATTTTTAAAAAAAAATGCCCTTTTAATTCTAATTTAAAACGATTGTGAAAAAAACTTTAAACCTTTTTTATTTTTAAAAATATAAATTTTTTCCCTTTATCCCTTTTTAAAATGTGACCCTTAAAAGCATTTTTTAAAAAAAAAAGTTAGGGGAAACCCAAAAGCCCCTTTAAACCCTTTCCCTAATTTTTAAAACGTTATGTTTAAAAAAACTTTTTGGAAATTTGGCAGGCCTTTTTTAATTCTTTTTTGGAAAAAACCAATCCAAACTAGGAATTTTCCAAGGGCTTTTCCCCCCCAAAAATTTTGTGGCCCAAAGAATTTTTTTTAAAAACTTTCCCCGGGAAAAAATTTTTAAAACAATTTAAAATTTCTTTTTTTCAAAGCTTTTTTAAACCATCCCCGGAAAATTGTTAAAAAACCCCTTTTGTTAAATCTTTTTAAGGGTGTAAAATTTTTTAAAAAACTTACATTGGAAAACCCCCAAAATTCCGGGGTAGAAAAAAACAGGTCCTTATGAAAAAAGTTTTTCCCTAAAACGGGGCCAAAAAGGGATCCTTGGTTAACCTGGTTTTTTAAAAAAAATATTTTTTGGGGGTTTTTCCCAAAAAAATTTGGGGTTGAAGGGGGGGGGTAAAGTGAAAATATAAACCCCTTTTAATACTTTGTGCTTTTGGGTAAGAAAAAAATTTAAATAGTGGTAATTTTGGGAAATTATGAAAAAGTTTAAAAATTTTTTAAAAGGAAAAAAAAGTTGAAGGGTAAAAACTAAAAAAAATTAAAAGGGAAAATTAATTTGGTTTTAAAAGTAGGGGGGGGGGGGGGGGAGGGGGGGAAAGTTTCCGTTTTGTTTTAAAAATTTATAATGGGGTTTTAACAGGGGAAAAAATGGGGGGGGTGATTTACAAAAAACTTGGGGATTTTTAAAAGAAAAAAGGGGGGAATTTGGGGAAAAAGTAACCAATTTTAAATCCTTTTGAAGGGTTTTGGGAGGGAAATTTTTCCAAGGGGAAGAGGGAGGTCGTGGGTGGGAAAGTGGGAAAATAAATGAAAAAAAAGTTAAAAAAAAAAAAGGGAAAGAATAAAATGAAAAGGGGGAGGGGTTTTAATTTTTTTAAAAAGGAAAAAATGAAGACTTTGGGGGGAATAAAGGTTTAAAGGGGGGGGGAAATTTTTGGGGAGGTTTAAAGGAATTTTGTTTTTTAAAAATTCCGTCAAAAGAAGGGTTTAGGAAACCCAGGAAATTTTTTTTCTTTAAAGGGGAAAAGGGGGAGGGGTGTAATTTTTAAGGTTTGGAAAAGTTACCCATGGGAAAAAAGGGGTTTTGAGGAGGGGGCCTAAAGGAAAAACCCCCCCCTTTTTACATCAAAGTTTTTCTTTGGGAGTAAAATTGAAAAAAAAGAAAGGCTGGAGTGCCTGGCCTGGGGGCAGTTTTGGTTTTTTAAAATTTTTATTGGCAGCAATCCCAAGTTGGAAAAAAGGGATTTAAAAGGGGGGGCGAAATTTAAAATTTTTCCCGAATTAAGGGGGGAAAATGGGTTTGGACACGAAAGGGGGAAAAAAAAGTTTCCTTGGAATCATATAAATTTTTTAAATTAAAAAAAAGGCAGGGGAAGGGTTTTTCCTAGGGAAATTTTGGGGGGGGTGGGAAATTTTTTTGGTTGAAATTTTTTAAATATCCCCAAACCCCTTTTTTTTGGTTTAAAAATTAAAAATTTTTTTTTTTATTAATTTATAAAAAAAAAATTTTTAAAAATTTAAAAAATTAATTATTAAATTTTAAAATTTTAAATATAAAAAAAAAAAAACATTTTTTTTTTTTACCCCTCCATTCCCCCAACAGGGTGGAAAAAGAAAAATTTCCAATCAATTCCTTCCCAAAAACAAACCCACTTTTTCATTTGGGGGGCCCGGGAAAGGGTGCTTTAACACCTTAAAAAAAGGGGTTTTTTTAAAAACTTTGGCAACATTTTTTAAAACACCCCTTTCCTTTTTCCCCCGATTTTGGCAAAAAAAAAAAACAAAAAAAAAAAAAAAAAAAACTTTTTTTTTTTTACTTTTTCCCCCATTCCCCTTCCCGGGGAAAAAGAAAAAATTCCCCGGCCCCCCCTTTCCGGGGGGGTTCCCTGAAATTCCCCCCCTTTTCCCCTTCCCCCTTAACCAATTTTTTTTTAAAACTTTTCTCCACTCCAACAGCACGTCAAGTATTATAAACCCTTTTGTCTCCATTTTACTCCAAACAAACACCTCAAAGCATGCCTGCTGGGAATTTCCCAACCCCTCGCACACAAAACCTCCTTTTTTCCCCCCCCCCCTCCCCCCAAAAATTCCTAGGCCCCCCCCTACCCCCCCTTCCCCTTTCCCCTACAGACTGGGTACACTCTTGAAGTTTTTCTGTTTTTCTCCATTCTCTCTACATGTCCGAACCACCTCAACAACCCTTCCTCACCCCCCGGGCAACAGTTTTGGGAAACCCGCACCTCCTCCCCAACTTTCCCAAATACGGGAAATTCCCCTCATTATATTCACAAACCCAAACATTGCCCTCCCGACATGACATCCCCCAAATGCCTCCAGCCTTCTTTTCGCTGCAACATTCATCACCCAAAGCTTCCCCACCCCTATAAGAGCTTTGGGAAAACTATACTCTCATACATTCCCCCCCTTTGCCTCCAAGGAAAAAAAAAGTTCTTTTTCTTTCCCCAGACTCCTAAGTGCACCACTCACTCTTTTTTTCCCCCTAATTCTATGAAATTCCCCCTCATCTTTCATAACCCATCCGCTGACAAAACCCACTCCCAAATATCTGAATACGTTCCCCTCCCCATACTCTCCCCCTCCAATCTGATATTCAATCTTTTAAACAACCCAATCTTTTTTTTTTATCCTCTAACCCCTTTCTCTTTCCTGATTCACCTTTAATTTTCTTCTTTTGCACACCCTACCAAAATTTTAAACCACCAACTCTGCAAATTTTTTCAGAATCTCCCAAAAGGGACAAAATGTCCCCAGCAAAGAGCACGTGACAACTCCCACTTTTTGTGTGATTCTTTTTCTTTTTAACTCCACCCTCTTCCCCCCACCCCGCACTTTCCCTTTTCTTTCAAACCCCCCTATAAATATATTAAACAACCCCCGGGGACATCAACATCCTTTCTAAGGCCCCCCACTTTTTAAATGGGAAAAAAATTTTCCCCCTTTCCTACTTTTCAAAAAATTTAGGCCCCACTATCCCCGTAAAAACTCTTCACTGGGTTTCATTTAAAAAACCTCCTACACCCAAAACTTGCAACATCTGGGCCCCTTGCCCCCCATCCAAACCCCGTCATACGCCTTTTTTTCCCAAAACCAAAATGGCCCCAAAAACCCTTTAGCCTTAAACAAATACGTTCACTTAATGTTTCACAGTAAACACCTGGGCCCCACACCCCTACCTTTCCTAAAGCCCCCTTGTTCATCTGGGTACCAAATTTTCCGTCTTACCTTTAAATTTTTTCAATTAAACTCTACCATACACTTTAACCCGGTACAAATCAACAGACTTATCCCCCCATAAATTTTTGCACTCTCTTTTTTCCCCTTTGCCCTTTTTACAAAGGAACAGCATTCCTCTTTCCAAACCCAGGTAAACCCTTTCCCTCTCCATCCCTTTATTAAATAATTGCAAACCCAAACCCCCCAAAAAAAAAAAAAAAAAAAATAAAATCCACACCCCGCTTTTTTAAAATTTCTTTTTTTTTAATCCCAAACAATCCCGGCTGCCTTTCCCCCCTTTTATTTTTTCCTACTTTCCTCCCCGAACTTCCCCCACACTCCAACTGGCTCTTTCCCCCTCCAACAAGATTTTCCTCCTTGCCCCCATACACGAAATCACAGCTTCCCTATCTTCCAATTTAACATTTAAAAAAATTTTCCCCAAAATATTCCCTCCAACTTCCCCCAAAACCCTAACTCCCCATTTAATAACTCTCCCTCCTATTTTTAAAATGACAAATCCATTTGTTTTCCCAGGCCCTTTTTTAACTTTTTAATCTCACTTTCCCAAAAATTTTTTTTTATTTTTTTAACAAAAATTTTTTTATAACAACTCACCCACTCCTCATTTGCTCTCTTTTACATTGCTTCACCACTCTCTTTAAATTTTCTCTTTTCCCATATACTCTTTCCCCTCCTTGCATCCTTTTTTACTTTGTAAAAACTTCCCCTATGCAAAATTTTTCTCCCTTACTACTCCTTTACATCATCATTCCCCAATGCCCCTCTTCCCTTCCCCGGCCCCCCCACTTTTCCCGTAACCACAAACTTCTGCCCCCGGAAAACTCCCAACACTAAAATTTTTTAAAACCCACCCCCCTACCTCTTCGAAACCCCCTTTTCCTATCTCTCATTAGCCCCTTATCCTCCAAAAGCGTTTTTTTTCTAAACCCCAAAATGGGCCCCCTCTTTTAGTTTTAAACCTTTACCTCTCTCTTCCCCCGATGGGTTCAATTTTCCCCGTATCCCATCAAACCTTTTTTCTCTCATTTTAAGCTACAACCCCCAAAGGATCTGATATATCGTGGCCCCACTAAAACTTTTACCTTTCCCGAAGTCTACTCAACATCCCTTTTTTCTACCAAACATAATTTCCCCCCCAAACTACGTCATTTCCCCCCCTACAACATATGTTTATACTTATTTATCCTCCTTTTTTTTAAAATATGAATTTAAACCAAAAAACTAAACCCCTTTTTATAAAAAGTTCAATCAAAAGGGGTCCCATTAAACATTTAAACCCCGGCACCCCAAAAATTACCTACCACAACCCTCCTAAAAGTTTCTCCCCACTTTACATTCAATTCCCCTACCACAAATTTCTCTCCACTTGTTTAAAGGCCCTATACAATTTACTTAAAAATCCCCAAAATCTCCCTTTTCCTCTGCATTCCCCTCTCTTCTCCGGTGCATACACGCTTTTTATGACCCACTTTTCGCATCCAACCCTTTTCTTAATCCACAAAAATTCCTTTAAATTTACATTTTATTCTCCTTTTTTTCCTTCCCCTAATGATCCTTTAACATTTCTGCTAAACCCCCTTTCCTTTTCTTTTAACTCTCTCAGAACTCCAGATTTTTAAACCCTTTTATTTCCCCCCCCTGAAACTCTCCTACCCCCTTCAGCTTTTTTTTTTTTTACTTTAAGGGCCCGGACAAACCAACTTCTTTTTATTCATTTAAAATCAGCAAACACTGTTTCTTGTCAAACCGCACTTCCATTTCCCCGCACAAATTAAAACAAACCCCGTTTTTTTAAAGATTTTCTTCTTCCCCTTTTTTATTTAAATTTTATACAGGAAAGGGGTTTTTACCCCTTGCCCCGGCATTTTTTTCGCCTCAAAACGACAAAGGGATGGCTTACGGAGGAAAGATTCCTTTTTCCCTTCCCCCGGGACAATAGAAAAAAAAAAAAAGAACAAGAGCTTTTTTGAAAAAGGAAAAAACCTAGATGTATGTATATAAATTCCCTGTGCGTGTCGTTTAAGTGTTTACCCAAAATGAATAAAGGGGTACAAGATAAACCCCGTTATCTTTGCGGTGGGTTTATGAACGAAAAAGAAACCACAAACCAACCCTCATTCAAAACATTTACAGGTTTTTTTTTTTCACAGCATCTGGGAGGACGGTAGTTTTCTTTCCCCGGGGTTTTTGTGTCTACCAACCTACTACTCTAATATTTTTTTTTTTTATTAACACTCCCGGCCGATTCCCACCAACAGGGGGCCCCAAAAAGAAAAAACCCTTTCCCCCACATTCACCTCCATCACGGGCCCCTTTCCAAAGGGTGTTTACAAATACAGTTTTAAAATGCAACCCTTAAAACCCCTCCTTTAAAGTGCAGGCACTGTATTTCCCACTCCAGGGCTTTAAAACCCCCCCTGCCGGTTTTCCCCGGGAAACCCTTCATAAAAGTTACTTTTTCTCACACTCCAAAAGCACGTCAAGATTAAAAACCCTTTGTCTCCATTCCCCCCTACAAACACGCTCACCATGCCCTTGGGAATTTCAACCCCTCTCGCACACAAAACTTCCCCTTTTCCCCTTCCCCCCCCAAACCTTTTCCCAGGCCGAACCCCTACCCCGCCTTCCTTCCACAAAAGACTGATACACCCCTTGAAATCAATTTTGTTTCGCTCCATTCCTCTACATGTCCGAACCACCTCAAAAACCCTTCCTCCCGCCCCTGGACAACATTTTTGGTTAAACCCCCCTCCTCCAAAATTTCCCAAAAAACGAATTCCTCTTGGGATTTATATTTTCCCCCAAAACATTGCCCCCAAAAACATGGGCAAACTCCACTGTCTCCCCGCCTTCTCCCCGCCCCCAACCCTTCAACACCCATGCTTCCCCCCCATAAAAGAGCATTGGTAAAACTATACTCTCATACATTCCCCTCTTTTCCTCCAAGGACAAAATTCTTTTTCTCCACAACTCCCCAAAATGCACCGCCCCACCCTTTTTTCCCCCACAAATTTTAAAGATTCACCTCACTTTCATAGACCCAAATGCTGACAAAGTCCCCCCTCCCAAATATCTGAAAAAATTTTACCTCCCCCATACCCCCTTTCCCCCCAAACCGATAACCCAAACTTTCATCACCTAAACTTTTTTTTTATCCCATAACCTTACCTTTCCCCCGTATTCACTTTTTAATTTTTTTTCTTTTGCCAAACCCCACCAAATTCCCCCACCAACCTCTGCAAATTCTCTTTAGAATCTCCCCAAAAGCAAAGTGTCCCTCACAAAAGCAACTGTGACAACTCCACTTTTTTGTGTATTCTTTAAACTTTTTAAATCCAAGCCTCTTGCCAAGACCCTCGCATTTAAATTCCCTTTCAACCCCATCTATAAATTTTATTTAAAAAACCAATGAAAATCACACATTCTTGTCAAGGCTTTCTTTTACTGGGAAATAATTTCCCTTTTTTCCAAAATACTCAACTTGGGGCCTCTCTATCCCGTAAAAATCTTTAACTGCTTTCAGTAACCTACCTCCTACAAACCAAAACACCGGGAACCCTCCACATTCCCCCCCATCCACCCTTCATACGCCTTTTCCAAAACCCCTAAATTGCCACAAAAACCTTTTTTTGCCTTTTCTAAATACTGTTCACTTAAATGTTTTATTGTAAACCCCCTGGTCCACACCCCCCTTACCTTTCCTAAAAAAACCCCCCCTTGTTCATCTGTGTGAGGGGAAAATTTTAATAGATAGGGCAGAGAGGGAAATTTTATAGTAACAAAAGTTTTTCCCTTTCCCGGGTACTTTAAGGTAGGGTAAGTCAAGCTCCCGCTATTCCCGCCTTTTTTTCCCCCCTTCCCCGAAAAAATGAAGTTTCATTGCCCGGGTACTTTTTAAGGTAGGGGGGAAGTCAAGCTCCGGCTTTTTTTCCCCCCCCCGAAATGAATTTGACTGCCGGCCCGCTTGTTAAGGGAGGGTCAGACTAGCTTTTCCCCTATCCCCTTTCCCCCCTTCTCCCCCTTACCCCCCCCCCCCCAAAGGGGACGTGTGGGGGCTGGTCCAAAAATAAAACACTGACCCAGCTCCCAACCTACTTAATAAAATCCGCCTTGAAATTTTATGGGTTTATTGGTTTTAAAAACTTTACTTTTTTAAACCCCCAATTAAAATTAATCTTTTTAGCCTTGCTCTAAGTTGACGTTTTAAAAATCACCCCATCTTTTAGGTAAAAGTACTTTACATGGAGAGTGATTAATTAAGAAATGGGGAAACCGTCCAAACTTTTCAGCTTGGAAAGACAGAGAGGGGCACCTGTCAATCAACGAGAAGGGAAATGAAAGGGGAAGGACAACGTCCAGAGACTTCCCCATTTTGGGTTTTAATTTTCCTGTGCACCTGCATCAAAATTTCAAAGGGCGTAACCCCACATCCCTTGCAGCGGTAAAGAACCCCGCTTTCCTGTCAACGGGGTAGAATACCCACGGCGTACCTTGAAAAACTAGCCGGTGTGGTCCCCAACACCCGCGACCCCCCCCCCCCCTCCCCCCCCATCAAACAACGGCTAAATTTCAACAAAACGAAGTGTCCCCAACACCAGACACCCCTAAAAATTACGTTGATTTTAAATGTTTTTTTTATTCATTTCATTTTTCATTTTTTCCCTTTTAAATAGGGGTTAGCGTCATGTTTTTTTGTTTTATGTTTGCTTTAATAAATAATAAAGTGTTTATCTTTGTTAATTATTATTTCGTTTTCTATTCATTAATTTTTGTGAGGAGGAGCCAGCTTTGGTAATACTGTCTGAAGTTATTACAGAGCTGAGTAAGCCTTCACAATCTGCTATCCTATTCTCCGTCTTACTCTTAAGTCTTTCAATAATAACTCTACCATACACTTTACCAGGTATACTCAACAGACTTATCCCTCTATAATTTTTACACTCTTTTGCCCCTTTGCCTTTATACAAAGGAACTATGCATGCTCTCTGCCAATCCCT
This sequence comes from Cherax quadricarinatus, assembly GCF_026875155.1. Lineage (NCBI taxonomy): Eukaryota > Metazoa > Arthropoda > Malacostraca > Decapoda > Parastacidae > Cherax > Cherax quadricarinatus. The sequence goes on from NC_069426.1 coordinate 2,440,193, forward strand.
AGGTACCTTACCCTCTTTCCATACATTTATTAAATAATTGCACCAACCACTCCAAAACAATATCCCACCTGCTTTTAACATTTCTATCTTTATCCATCAATCCCGGCTGCCTTACCCCTTTCATTTTACCTACTGCCTCACGAACTTCCCCACACTCACAACTGGCTCTTCCTCACACCTACAAGATGTTATTCCTCCTTGCCCTATACACGAAATCACAGCTTCCCTATCTTCATCAACATTTAACAATTCCTCAAAATATTCCCTCCATCTTCCCAATACCTCGAACTCTCTATTTAATAACTCTTCTCTCCTGTTTTAACTGACATATCCATTTGTTCTCTAGGCTTCCTTAACTTGTTAATTTCACTCCAAAACTTTTTCTTATTTTCAACAAAATTTGTTGATAACATCTCACCCACTCTCTCATTTGCTCTCTTTTTACATTGCTTCACCACTCTCTTAACCTCTCTCTTTTTCTCCATATACTCTTCCCTCCTGGCATCACTTCTACTTTGTAAAAACTTCTCATATGCTAACTTTTTCTCCCTTACTACTCTCTTTACATTATCATTCCACCAATATATATATATATTATATATATAATATATATATATATATATATATATATATATATATTATATATATATATATATATATATATATATATATATATATATATCTGGCACCTCTGCCAGAGAGAGGCTGTGGGCATCCCGCTCTGTGATTTTGGCACAATATCGTCCAATCAAGAACACCTACCAGGATTATCATCAACAGGCTGGTGTGTGAATATCTGTTGGTCGTGTTGGAAAGGGCCAGAAGACTCCGCATTTCGTCTATTCCGTCAGAATCAAGAAAAGTTCTGTGTATGTGAATTCAGTGAGGGAACAAAACGGTCACCTATGGGTAGGAGAGGTGGGTGAGGGGAGGCCTCATGGAGGAGGAGGAGGCGGAGGTTGAGGGGTAAAACTGTCCCCCCCTTCCCCAAACAGGCGCGCATACACCGTGTGCTCGTGTTACAACAATGGAGTGCTTGTTCACCGTGTGTATAGTGTATATAGTCTATAGTGTACAGTGCATAGTATGTGCATGGTATGCTCATAGCATGTGAAGTGTATAGTTGTGTGTCGTTGATAGTGGGGGCTGTGCACTGAGCATAGTGGTGTATAGTAACATGTGCACAGAGCATTGTGGTGTATAGTGACTTGTCCTGGGAGGGAGTGAGTGCCCTACTCCGCCTCAGCACACATCTTCCACTCCTCCCTTTCTTCCACCGCCCACCACAAGGACTGGACACCCCTCTCCTCCCCCACCACCACCATGAACCACATGCAGTATGTGCCATGCGCCATTTTCCCTTTTGCCTGGGCTTACCACACAGTCTGAGGTATGGCAGATAATGAAGCCAGCCAGCCACAAAGCCAGGGAAACAATGCACCCAACAATGAAAGAAGAGGCACATGTCAGGTGTGTGGAGAGTTTCGAGCACGCAACAGGGACGGCCGCATTCGTGCACACAATGGGTGTGCAGGATCTCATATGCCCCCAGCAGAGAGCAGCCCACAGCCTCCGCAGGCAGATGACAATTCCAATGGCAACCTCGTCACTTGCGATAACCTTCTGTTGGCATTCAAATCCATTGCTAGCAGTACACTATCCCACATCCCTAAAGCGGCTCGCCCATATGCAGCAGGGAATTTCACAGACCTTCTTAAGCGGGTGAATGGAGGCTCCACCAACTTAGAAGCCCGAGGCACCATCCAAGCATGGCGCAACCTACTCTTGTTTGGCAATGTCTGTCTTGCAGTTCCTGAAAGACGAGGCAAACTGCTAACCACGTCAGTTATCAAGGCAGTGAGCAACTACCCAAGAACAGATAACTGTGTCCCTCTGCCCCATCATCGCAGGAATCAAAGAGCTAGACCCAAGAAAAGTCCCACTGAAAACGAGAAAATTTGCACACAGGTTAGCAAAAAAATTGAAGAAGGTAACACAGTGGGAGCAATAAGAATAATTACAAGTGACGACACTGTAGCCCCAAGGATGAGACCACGGCCCAAGCACTAAGAGACAAGCATCCAACCAGGGACACCATAGCCATCAACGACAACCCTGAGGAAGACCCCATCACTGAACAATTAATTTTGCCAGAATCGGAAGTCTATAAGGCGATCGTGTCATTTCCAGCAGGATCTGCAGGAGGTTACACTGGAATTCGACCTCAGCACCTCAAAGAGATGGTAAATCCAGTACTCGGTGAATCTGCATCAATTCTTCTCACCGAGTTAACAACTTTCGCCAACAATTGCCTGGCTGGGCGAATCCCAGAAGAAATTAAACCTTTCTTTTTTGGAGCCTCACTATGTGCTTTGAAGAAGAGGGATGGGGGAATCAGACCCATTGCAGTTGGAAACACTCTTTGCCGTCTCGTTGCCAAAGCAGCAGTGAGAAACATTCGCCTAGAAGCTGCCACTTTACTCCAGCCACACCAACTGGGCTTTGGGGTCTCTCAAGGCAGTGAAGCTGCAGCTCATGCGGCAAGGGCCTACATCAGGGACCTACCAGAAGACAAGGCCGTAGTCAAACTTGATTTTAGAAATGCCTTTAATATGGTGAAGAGAGATGCTGTTTTGCTTGCTGTTCGGGTTCGGTTCCCCAGTCTCTTTCCCTTCATTTCAGCCGGCTACAGCAAACCCTCAATTCTTTTGTTTGGAGAACATGAAATTCAATCATCAGAGGGTGTTCAGCAGGGTGACCCACTCGCTCCACTTGGCAGTATGAGAACTAACTTCCAGCCTACACAGTGAGCTCAATATCTGGTAACTGGATGACGGCACTCTGGCAGGTACTGAAGAGTCCCTCGTGGGGGACCTATAACTGGTGAAAACACAGGGAGAAGACTTGGGACTCATCCTTAATCTCTCCAAGTGTGAAATCATCACAGCGAACCAGGAAATAATCAATGCTGTGCGAAGAATCCTCCCAGAAGTCTCAACTACAACTCCGTCCAACAGTACCCTCTTGGGGGCACCGCTGGGTCACCAGGCCATCGATACTGTCCTCAGGGACAAATTGAATGACCTGATGAGAATGGAGGAGGATGCCCATGATGCTCTGTATCTCCTCACAAGGTGTCTTACTATGCCAAGACTCACTTACTTCTTGAGGTGTGCACCCTCTTTTGACAACCCAACACTCGATGAATATGACGCACACCTGAGATCAACTTTTAAGAAGGCACTGAACCTGTCACTAGAGGATGAGCAATGGGATCAGGCAACCCTCCCAGTGCAACTGGGAGGTATAGGGTACCTGCTTTTCTGTCTTCGTGTTTGGCTTCCAGTGAATTAGTCAAGAAGATAGTGCCCGAACGCTTGAGAGACTTGGTAGGAGCTCAAGACCCCAGGTTTACTGAAGCAGCGATTCAGTGGGACACCCTTACTGACTCCTCCAGTAGACCAGCTCCTCCCAAACAACACAAACAGTCCCACTGGGACAAACCGATCATGGAAAAAATCGCCAACACAATGCTCTCCAATGCTTCAGGAAAGAACAAAGCTCGTCTCCTGGCAGTGAAGGCACCACACTCAGGAGATTTCCTGTTAGCTGTTCCCAATTCCTCCCTGGGCACCCGTCTCGACCCACAGGCCATTCGGATTGGTGTTGCTCTTCGCCTAGCCGCCCCCATCCTCACCGAACATAGGTGTATTTGCGGCAGGGCGACAGCTGGTCAATTCGGACTTCATGGTCTCGTGTGCCACACAGCAGAAGGGAAGTATGCCAGACATGAGGAGATCAATGACATAATAAAGAGAAGCCTCGCCACAGCCCGTTGCCCAGCTCAACGGGAACCCCAATGGCCCCTGATGGAGCCACTATGCTACCCTGGAAGGATGGAAAGCAGATTGCCTGGGACTACACCTGTGCCACCACATTGGCAGACACCTACTTGCCATACTCTGTAGTGGAAGGGGGTGGAGCTGCCAGCCACAGGGAGACCCAGAAGATCCGAAAATATGAAGACCTTCTTCCTTGCTATAACTTCATTCCAATAGGGTCGGAGACCCTTGGAGCATGGGGCAAGTGTGCTCTAAAGTTCCTCAAAGAGCTGGGTGAAAAGCACATCATAGAAACCAAGGACCACAAGGCGACCAGCTTCCTCTTTCAGAGACTCAGTGTTGCGATCAAGAGAGGAATGCCTGCAGCATTCTGGGCATGTGGCCCACCCAGGGGAGCTGGACGAAGTATTCGAGATGTAGCTCTGAGTTATCTATGTTGTTTTACTTTCTGTTGTATTTCTGTTGTATTTTTGTGAATGTTTGGCCAATGTATTTTGTCTTTAAATCAAACATATTTGAAATATATTATAATATATATATTATATATATATATATATATATATATATATATATATATTATATATATATATATATATATATATATATATATATATGTCGTGCCGAATAGGCAGAACTTGCGATCTTGGCTTAAATAGCAATGCTCATCTTGCCGAATAAGACAAGCAAAAATTTGTTTATGCAATAATTTCGCCAAAATCATTCTGAACCTAACGAAAAAAATATATTTCACTGTGTTTGTTTAGTATTAAATTATTGTAAACAAATCTAAAATATATTTAGTTGGGTTAGGCTAAAATAAATTGTTCTTGTTATAATAAGGTTAGGTAAGTTTTCTAAGATTCTTTTGGTGCAAAATTATAATTTTTTACATTAACATTAATTAAAAAAATATATCTTTAAATGTATAAGAAATTTTTTAGAAAGGACTTAATTTTAAATGAGTTCTTACTAATTGACCAGTTTTGCATATTCGGCATGACATATATATATATATATATATATATATATATATATATATATATATATATTTATATATATATATATATATATATATATATATATATATATTATATACATGTATATCAACAACACTGTGCTAGCCAAGGACCCAAACCCATGTTGTAGTGGCCCGTCATTGTGAGCGACAACCACATTTCCTTGCGGTGCCTCAATACTGAGGCACCAAAAGCATTGTTTTCATGGTGCCATAGACACAAAGCAAATGCTCCCAGAGACTTCTCGCCTCAATCCAGCCAATCACACACCTTCTGCACGGAGCTTGAAGGTGGCTTCACTTGGGTATTGTCCTCTGCTATTGGCTGGGAGCTCCTTGACTGTTCAGTACTGCTTGACTTGTTGAAGGGGCAGCAATTTGACCCTCACTCTCCTGATATTTCACCAATTTACACCACTCCAGAATGTCGGTAAGTTTCTGAATGTGTTTCCAGTGCATTATTGAATGTTTGAACCTCATTTAGAGATGTAAATGAATTGCCTGAGGCATTGAGAAGTAACAAATAAATGCACTTGAAGTTTTGTTCACCTTTTTGGTATCAACATTGAGGCCCGGCCTGACAATGGCAGATTATCACTTACCGTTTTTGTATCAATATTGAGGCCCGGCCTGGCAATGGTAGATTATCACTTACCATTTTTGTATCAATATTGAGGCCCGGCCTGACAATGGTGATGAGAAATGTGCCAATGAAGGTATCATATATCATGGATTAACAGATCATAATTAGACCGTCTTTGTCACTGATAGCTAACAATTGCATACTGAATCAAATTCATTGATATATGAGTAATTTTACCTTGTAAATTTGTAAAATTTGCTCATATGGAATGCTCATTTTGTGTTTTCTGTTCATTTCAGTTGAACACAAATGTATTTTATGGATCAAGGGCTCAAAAAAGAAGGGATTACATCGTGCCAGAATTACATGATGACAGTGACCCTAATGAGGAAGTGGATTCTGGAGATGATTATGAGCCACAGGTAGATGCTTCTTCTTCAAGTGAAGATGAACATGACGATTTGTCTAAGAGAAGTGGGCAAGTTAATGTAAAACGATGAAATGTACAAAAACAAACAGTTAAAGATGACGAGGTTGAGGTAGATGAAACAACTGTCAACAACACTAATGCCACCTGGAGCAAACTTGACTTAACAAATGCTCCATTACCTGACTACAAACATGAGGTACCAACACATATCAAGGAACCATTTCAATATTTTTGTGAAATATTTACTGCAGAAATGTTAGAAAGTCTTGTATTTAACACAAACTTGTATGCAACACAGAAAGATGTTAATACTAACTTCAACACCACTAGTGAAAAATTATGCCAATTTTTTGGTTTCGTTTTCGGAGGCACCCCCCCTTTTTTTTTAAAATTTACGGTCCCAAAATTTGCTCCATTTAAAATTTTAAATTAAAATTTATTTTCAAAAAGTTTTTAAAGATAAAAAAAAAGCGCGGTTTTCCATAAAGAAAGCCCACTTTTTAAAGGGTCTAAGAAAAGCATCCCCGACTTAGGACCCAAAAAAAACATTTTGGAGAAATGGTGGGATAAAAGGGAACAAGAGCGGGAAACTCAGGAAATACAGGACCAAGCCTGAAAAATGGGGATTTAAACTTTTTTTCCCGGGGCCCCCGGATGATGGATTTTACAACATAATGTTTATAAAGGTAAAAAACATTTGTTATCACAGTGTTAGCCTAACAGAGGGAGAAAAAATGCCCATAAGCTCCAAGGTTGTTTTTTGCCTTTCAAGGGTGTGGAACACAAAAAACCAGTGAAAAATTTATGCAGATTTTTTTTTTTAAAATTTGTTTTTTTTTTTAAATTTCCCCCCCAACTCGGGACCAAAAATTTTCCCCCCTTTTGTTTTTGTCAATGACAATGGGAAAAAAAAAAAAAGGTGAAAAGGGGAGTGCTATGGATTTCGTTCTTGGGTGGTGTCCCCGCTGTAGTTGGAAAAAACAGAAGGTTGTTACTTGCTAAAGATATTGGCACAACCCAGGCAAAGATAAAGGGTACAGCGGAGAGCAAACAAAAAGGGGAAGTTGGGCTTCCTGCAGTGACAAAAAAATTTTAAAAGCCCATGTGGGGGGCAAGATAAGAATAATTGTTTTTGCATCTTACGTCTCCCCTCAAAAGCAAAATGCGGTAATGAGGCTCTTTGGATATATCATTGATCTTTGTTGTGTCAATGGCTGGTTGTTGTACAGGCGTGACTGTGGTGTTTTGAAAGAGAAATACATGAACCTCAAGGAATTTCGGTTTTCCATCTCCCATTCTCCACGAAAGTCAACCAATGGAATCCCAAAGAGCCTGAGATCTCCAAGTTGTTCAACTTCACGGTCTTCTTCAAGGTCTTCTTCATTTGATGACATTCCCAATCAGCATAGAAAAAGGCCCCCATGATACAAAAATTTGATGAAACACAAACACGCTGGCCAGTTTCTGCAAAGAGGCTTTCTGTAAACATTGCAACACCAAGAACAAGAGAACCTACTCTTCCTTGCTTGTTCCTTCTGCAAGGTTAATTTATGTCTGAATTCAATGAGGAATTGTTTTCCTGGAATTCCATAAGCAAAAACATGCTTAAATTCCTCTGATAATGATAATATTTTTGTAAAAAAATTTTCAATTTTTTAAAAAATGTCAATTATTAAAATGTGTTAATTTTATTTGAAATCAAGTTTCTGTGCCTTTTGTTTACCCAAGTTGTTTATGAATAAACCTTAAATGTAATTTTTGCCTTTAATTATCAGTTATAACAGCTGTTATGATTCTTTTAGACAAATCCCTTTTTGTCAGGCTTGCATCAATTTGATGCCTGATTTTGTCACCTACAGTTTAACCATTGTCGAGGAGTGCCTCATATTTGATGCGGCAAAAAAAAGGCATTATATGGCCCAAAAATAAATAAACTAAAAAAATTTGATCACAAATAAATATGTCTTAGAATTGCATATACTATCACAATATGGGTTTTGCAATTGTTGCATCTGCTCAAATATGAGGCATGGCCTGGTAAAGGGTTAACCATTACCAGCCCAATAAGCCTAATCTCAGTTGTAGGCAAATTATTAGAGTCAATTATAGCTGATAATATAAGAAATCTTTTTGCTAAGCATATTTGATTAATGACACTCAGCAAGGATTCATGATGGCCGTTCCTGCCTAACTTTAATTAAAACCTCAGGACTGTGGCCTGGGGTTTTTTGAAAGTGTAGGGGGTTCTCGCTCACATTGGCAGGCCAGTACAGCATGAGTTCGGGTCCTTGGCTAGGCAGTGTTATTGATCAATTCCACTTGTTTGTGGTTACAATAATATATAAATGCTACTCGTGAGGCTAGTACACCTAACAGGGATGAGAATGAAATTAGCCTGAAAACTCCCACTGCTTCGTATGTCTTCAGACCAAGGCAAAAACAGATAGCTCTTTTCTGGTGCAGGGCTCTTGTAGGAATTGGGTTGTTCTGTGGTTTAAGGCATCATGTGGTTCTTGCTCACAATGGCAGGCCAGTACAACATGGGTTCGGGTCCTTGGCTAGCGCAGTGTTGTTATTGATCAATACCACTCGTCCGTGGTTACAATAATATATATATATATATATATATATATATATTTTATATATATATATATATTTATATATATAATATATTATATATATTAAAATAAAATTATATATATATTATTATATATTAATATATATATATATTATATATATATATATATATTATATATATATATATATATATTATATATACATATGTATTCTCTATGAAGAAATGAAACAGAATTTTTCTCCATAAGCATGTGTGTCGTAAAAGGCGACAAAAAATTGTCGGGAGCAAGGGCTGGTAACCCCTTCTCCTGGAGAAACTTTCGTGTTTCGTTTTGGACCACCCTGCCTCGTTTGGATGCAGCTACTCCCTCACCCTCAACCCTCTTCAGACCACCTCCTCCTCCTCCCTTCCCTGCCTTCCACGGGGACTTGAGACCGCCAACCAGATCTAGCCTGGCTCTCCTCCACCCCTCTACATTCCCACCATGAACAACCCAGGTTATGTGCCTCCATCCACACGTGCCATCTCTCTTCAGCCCAAGCTTACCACACAGATTGAGGTATGGCAAATGACGCAGCTAGCCAGCCACAAAGCCAAGGAAACAGTGCACCTAACACAGGTGTGTGTAGCGTATCGGTACTCAACAGGAATTGGCCTTATACCTGCACAATAATGGCTGTGCTGGATCACATATGGTCCGCATAGAGCAGCCCACTGCCTCCACAGGCAGAAGAAAAGTTCCAATGGTAATCACTTCAGTTGCAAAGATCTTCTGATAGCATTCAAATCCACTGCTAGCAGTAACCTGTCTCACATTTCTAAGGAGACTCATCCATATGCAGCAGGGAAATTCAGAGACCTTTAAGCAGGTGAATGGAGGTTCCACCAACTTAGAACCCCAGGGCACCATTAAGGGTTGGCGCAACTTACTCCTGTTCGGCAATGCCCGTCTTGCAGTTCTTGAAAGACGCAGCAAAATGCTAGCCACATCAGTCATCAAGACAGTGTGCAACTACCCAAGAACAGATAATTGTGTCCCTTCTCCCCCCTCATTGTAGGAATCACAGAGATAGACCCAAGAAAAATTCCACCGAAAGCGAGAAAATCTTCGCACAGGTTAGCAAAAAATCGAAGGTAACACAGTGGGAGCAATCAGAAAAATTACAAGTGATGACACTGTTGCTCCCAAACATGAGGCCTAAGCCAAGCACTAAGAAACAAGCACCAAATAAGGGACACCATAGTCGTTTAACAACCCCTTTGGGAAAACCTCATCACTGGACAATTAATTTTGCCAGAATCAAAAGTCTATAAGGCGATAGTGTCATTTCCAGTAGGATCTCAAGAGGTTACACTGGCATTCGATCACAACACTTTCAAAAAGATGGTTAATCCAGTACTTAGCACATCTGCATCAATTCTTTCTCACCGAGTTAACAACCTTCGTCAACAACTGCCTGGCTAGGGGGGGATTCCTGAAGAAATTAAACCTTTCTTTTTTTCAGCCTCACTATGTGGTTTGAAGAAGAAGGATGGGGGAATCAGACCCATTGCTGTTGGTAACACTCTTCGCCGTCTCGTTGCCAAAGCAGCAGTAAGAGACATTCGCCTAGAAGCTGCCAGTTACTCCAGCCACACCAACTGGGCTTTGGTGTCTCTCAAGGCAGTACAGCGGGAATGGGATGCAGCAAGGACCTACATCAGGACTTACCAGAAGAGAAGCCCGTAGTCAAACTTGACTTTAGAAATGTTTTTAATATGTTGGAAAGAGATGTGGTCTTTTCCAGCCATTTGGTTATCGGTTTCCCAGTCTTTTCCTTCATTTCAGCTGCCTACAGTATACCCTCAATTGTTTTGATTGGCAAACAATGAAATTTCCTCATCAAAGTGTGTTCCGCAGGGTGACCCAAATCGCTCCGCTTTTTCTTCTGCTTGGCAGTAAGAGAACTAACTTCCAGCCTGCACAGTGAACTCAACATCTGGTACCTGGTTGATGGCACTCTGGCAGGTACTGAAGAGTCCTTGCTACAGGACCTAAAATTGGTGAAGACACATGGAGAATCCTTGGGACTCCCTCCTCAATCCCTCCAAATGTGCAATCATCACAACGAACCGGAAAAAAATTAAAGCTGTGCGAACAATCCTTCCTGAAGTCTACTCCACTCCCTCCAAGAGTACCCTCTTGGGAGTACTACTGGGTCATCAAGCCATCTACACAGTCCCCCATGGACATACTGAATGACCTGAAGAGAATGGAGGAGAGAATAAGAGATCTTTATGCCCAAGATGCCCCGTATCTCCTCACAAGATGTTTTACTCTGCAAGACTCACTCACTTCCTGAGGTGCACATCCCCTTTTGGCAACCCAAAAATCAACGAATATGACTCACTCCTGAGATAAGTCTTTAAGACACTGAATCTGTCCCTGGAAGATCAGCACTGGGATCAAGACACTGTCCTAGTGCGACTGGGAGGTATAGGCGTGTGTAAGGGAACGCAGGTAACTTTACTTGTATTTCTCTCCTCGTGTTTGGCTTCCAGTGTATTAAAAGAAGGAGATTTCCACGAAACGCCCGAGAGGTGTGGTAGTAGCTCAAGATCTCAGGTTCATTGAAGCAGCCGTGCGGTGGGACACACTTACAGACTCCTCCAGTAGACCAGCTAATCCCTAAGATCACAAACAGTCCCCCTGGGACAAAAACCCATCGTGGAAAATATAGCGAACACAGTACTTACAACAACTAAGGAAAGAACAAAAGCTCGTCTCCTAGCAGTGAAGGCACCCACTACAGGAGATTTCCTTCTAGCTGTTCTCAATTCCTCTCTGGGCACTCGACTCAACCCCCAGGCCATTTGGATTGGTGTTGCTCCCTTCGCAGCTGCCCCGCTTACTCACCGAAAGTAAGGTGTATTTGCGGCAGGGACAGCTGATCAATTTTGGACTTCATGGTCTCGTGTGTCACAAATCAGATGAAGTATGCTAACATGAAGAGGTCAACGACTCATAAAAAGAAACCTCGCCACAGCCCATTGCCCACCTCAACTGCCGGAATCCAAAGTACAGAGTCTGATGAAGTCAAAAGCGGTCCTGATGGAGCCATTAGCTACCCTGGAAGGATAGTAAGCAATTGTCTGGGAACTAAACACTTCTGCTGCCACATTGACAGAACACATTCATGCCATACTGTTAAGCGAAGGGGGTGGAGCCACCAAGCTACAGGGAGACCAGAAAACCCACAAATATGAAACCTTCCCGCCTTACTAATAACTTCATCCCAGTAGTCGGAGACCCTTTGCTCATGAACCAAGTGTGTTCTAAAGTTCCTCAGAGAGCTGAGGGTGAAAAACTCATCACAGGAGCCAAAAAATCATAGGACGGCGGCAGCTTCTCTTTCAGAGACTCAGGTGCTCCGATCCAAGGGAAAATGCCTGGTAGCAAATTTGGGCATAAGACCCACCGCGGGGGAGCTGGACAAAGTGTTTCGAGAATGTATGCTCTGAGATGTTTATTTATGTTGTTCTATTCCCTATAGTATTTTTGCTAATGTATTTTTCTTTAATAAAGCTGCTTAGAATATGGAATGAGGGATGGTCAGGAGAAGAACAATAACCAAACAGCTCCGAGAAGAACCTTGAGTTTTCCCCTCGAAGTTTTTTCTTCTCGCTGAGGATTAGTACCCCCAGTACAGTTCCAGAGGTTGTAGCATCCACACCAGTAATCCCTTTTTAAAAGACGTACTGGCCGGGTTGCGGGAGTATTACAACCCAGGAGTCCCAAAGGCCTGTTATCCTGGGTGTAAAGGGAGCAAAAAAAACACTGCAGAAAAAACTTTTTTGACTTGTATTATCCTTCAACCAATTAGAAAAGAAGTATGAACACATATACACTATGTACTGAACATCAAAATGGTATACAATACCGACAGTTGTTTAGGGAAGACACATATGCAACAGTAGACAACTTATTCCGAAACGTTCGCCTACACAGTAGGCTTCTTTAGTCGAATACAGAAAGTAGGCAGGAACAGTAGAGTGTGAAGACGATGTAATTAGTCCATCACCCTTGTAGACCGTAGAATTTGAGGTTGTCAGTCCCTCGGCCTGGAGAAGTTCAATCCATAGTCAGGAACTATCTGACTAGGAACTGAACTTCTCCAGGCCGAGGGACTGACAACCTCAAATTCTACGACTACAGGGTGATGGACTGATTAAATCGTCTTCACATCTCTACTGTTCCTGCCATACTTCTTATTCGACTAAAGAAGCCTACTGTGTCAGGCGAAACGTTTCGGAAAAAAGTTGTCTAACTGTTGCATATGTGTCTTACCTAACCACACTATGTAACTACAATAGGTATTAGTGCAACTCCACGGTTAAGCAAGCAGAATAGAAGCCACTAGAGAGCAGACCGTGCTTCAACCCACTCTAGAATTGGAATGACAAGGCGGACAGAGATGGTACCTGATAACCTCTGCGATTGCAAAACATCTTCTCATGCTGAACCTGGGTACTGTTGAACGACGGGGCACCATCGCCAACCCTTAGGTTCCCTGTTTCGCTGGTTGAGAGGTGGTGTACACTGCGCCGAATAAAGGGTTACTACTCTTTGCATGCCATACCCTCTACACCCCGAGAAGCTCAGGATTAGGTTCCCACCCTCCCAGTGGAAACCTTGCCGCATGGCACAAAATAATGGGACTGCCTTTCTCCCCTCAACCATCCAACTCTTGGTAGTTAGACACATAGACAAACAGTTAGGCAACTTTATTCCGAAACGTTTCGCCTAACACAGAAGGTTCTTCATTCAAATACAGAAAGTAGGCAGGAACTAGTAGAGATGCTGAATACGAAGTAATCAGTCCATCACCCTCCTTGAAGTCGTAGAATTTGAGGTTGTCAGTCCTCAGCCTGGAGAAGTTAAGATCACATAGTCAGGAACTATCTAAGATCAAGCGACACTGCGGCAGACTAATTACTGTCGGAAGGAGAGGTGCAGAGTAGTAGTAGTGAGAAATGCAGCCACTGAGAGGTCACGACCCTCCCCAATCCAACAATTCTCACTGAAAAATTGTCCCAAGGTGTTTTCTGTACCAAGATGGCCCAATTGTGTTTCAGTGTGTGACAAGATGAAAATCAAAATGGTATACAATACCGACAGTTGGTAGGGTAAGACACATAGGCAACAGTTAGGCAACTTATTTCCGAATCGTATTTCGCTTACACAGTAGGCTTCTTCAGTCGAATACGAAAGTAAGGCCAGACAGTAGAGATGTGAAGGACGATGTACCATCCCATCTCTCCTTGAAGCCGTAGAATTTGAGGTTGTCAGTCCCTCATCTGAACTATTGTCAGTCCCTCACTGACTATGTGTCAGTCCCTCAGCTGACTATGTGTCAAAGTCCCTCAGCTGACTATGTGACAGCAGTCCCTCAGCTACTATGTGCCTATGTGTCCTTACCTAACCAACCTGTCGGCTATTGTATACCCAATGGATGTTCATTCCAACTCTTAGATAGAGCTCAACTTTTCTCGGACGAAAGCCAATCCCTAAACTCAGAGCGAGACCGCAGAACAGTCGGGCTAACTTAGTCCAAAACAAGGCGGACGGTATGCCCACACCACCCCTCACTAAAAAAAAAAAAAAAAAAAAAATCACACCAGGAATAAAAAAAAGAGCTTGGAAGGGGTTACCACAAGTAACCTAAAACATCCTAACCTAATATATAATTAAAATAAAATATAGTAATATTGTTAACTCTATCTATCCATAATGGTAAATAACTACTGATTTTTTCCGACTTGGACCTAGGTAGTGGACCTAACAACAATCTATAATGTAAATCGCAAAAGGTTCCTCCATCAGCAGGTATAGGTTGGAGAGGTGCAGGCTTAATGGAATGTCAGGTTTCCCTACTTGCTGACAATCTCCGGCAACACCGGATATGATTCTTCACATCCTCTTTAAATTTTGGCCAATAAAAATTCTTTTGTGATTCTATGTAATGTTCTATATAAATCCTAAGTGACCTGCTAATGAAGTATTTAAGCTATATTCAATATTTGAGGTTAAGCTTTGTTGGTACTACTAACCTGTCAGACAATTGTCGGCCCTCTATCTCCTTAACCATCTAAGTGCAGATCAAATAGTCTTTTTAAGTTATATTTGACCGTGAGCCTGCCACCCTCCTAAAAGAGGGTGGTGTTACAAGCGCCGTATCAAAGGTTACGTACTCATTTGCATGCACAGGGCGCGACCACCAAAATTCTTTGCCAAATGATCGAATCTCATAGTTCATAATTTTCAATAAGAAAAGAAATTTGGAGTGAGTTTTAAACAAGTTAAGAAAGCCTAGAACGAATTGATTTGTCACTAAAAACAGAGTAGGTGAGTTCGTAATGGGGAGATGGAGGTATTGGGTAGATAGCGAAATATTTTGAGAGCTACTTTTAAATACGGACGAAGAAACGTAGGCTGTAATTTCATGCACTGGGCCAGGGGAGGATACCTTCTTTTAGAGTGAAGAAGACAGGATGTGAGTGTTGGGGAGGTGCGTGAAGCATTACGTAAATGACGGTTAAAGCAGCTGGAATCTGACGGGATCAAGACAGAATGATAAAAGCAGGGATGATATAGTTTAAAGGAGTGGTTGGTATTTTTGTTTAATAAATGATGAAAGAGGGGGAAGTACCTAGGGATTTGGCAGAGAGCATGTATACTCTCCCTTATTAAAATGGGAAGGGGCACAAAAGAGATTGTAAAAATTTATAGAGGAATAAGTTTACTGAGTATAACTGAAAAAGTGTACGGTATGTTTATTAATATTGAAAAAATTAGAAGTAAAGACAGAATGTAGGATTGTGGATGACAAAGGAGGCTTCAGAGTGGGTAGGGGATGTGTAGATCAAGTGTTACATTGCAGCAATATGTGAACAGTATATAGGAAAAATTAAAGGTGAGGGAAGTTTTTATTGCATTTTGGATTTAGAATAGGCATATGCTAGAGTGGTAGGGGAGCTATGCCCCCCCCCCCCCCCGTATTGGTGGTAAGTATAAGGAATAGTGAGTAAGTTACTAAATGCTGTTAGAACAGTTTTTATGAGGATAATGATGCATCAGGTTAGGGTGGTAGAAGAGAGGGATAAATACTCCCAGTAAAATAGGTCTTAGACAGTGATTATGTGTGAGTGAGATGAAATATTTTCTTTTTGGGGAATTTCTTTCCTTTTTTGGGTCACCCTGCCTCGTGGAAGCAACGCCGACTGTTAAATATATATATATATATATATATATATATATATATATATATATATATAAATATATATATAAAATATATATATATATATATATAATATATATATTTATTATTTTTTATTATCACACTGGCCGATCTCCCACCAAGGCAGGGTGGCCTGAAAACAGAAAAACTTCACACATCATTCACTCCATCACTGTCTTGCAGAAGGGTGCTTTAACACTACAGTTTCTAAACTGCAACATTAACACCCCTCCTTCAGAGTGCAGGCACTGTACTTCCCATCTCCAGGACTCAAGTCCGGCCTGCCGGTTTCCCTGAACCCCTTCATAAATGTTACTTTGCTCGCACTCCAACAGCACGTCAAGTATAAAAAACCATTTGTCTCCATTCACTCCTATCAAACACGCTCACGCATGCCTGCTGGAAGTCCAAGCCCCTCGCACACAAAACCTCCTTTACCCCCTCCCTCCAACCTTTCCTAGGCCGACCCCTACCCCGGCTTCCCTCCACTACAGACTGATACACTCTTGAAGTCACTCTGTTTCGCTCCATTCTCTCTATATGTCCGAACCACCTCAACAACCCTTCTTCAGCCCTCTGGACAACACTTTTGGTAATCCCGCACCTCCTCCTAACTTCCAAACTACGAATTCTCAGCATTATATTCACGCCACACATTGCCCTCAGACATGATATCTCCACTGCCTCCAGCCTTCTCCTCGCTGCAACATTCATCACCCATGCTTCACACCCATATAATAGCGTTGATAAAACTATACTCTCATACATTCCCCTCTTTGCCTCCAAGGACAAAGTTCTTTGTCTCCACAGACTCCTAAGTGCACCGCTCACCCTTTTCCCCTCATCAATTCTATGATTCACCTCATCTTTCATAGACCCATCCGCTGACACGTCCACTCCCAAATATCTGAATACATTCACCTCCTCCATACTCTCTCCCTCCAATCTGATATCCAATCTTTCATCACCTAATCTTTTGTTATCCTCATAACCTTACTCTTTCCTGTATTCACTTTTAATTTTCTTCTTTTGCACACCCTACCAAATTCATCCACCAATCTCTGCAACTTCTCTTCAGAATCTCCCAAGAGCACAGTGTCATCAGCAAAGAGCAACTATGACAACTCCCACTTTATGTATGATTCTTTATCTTTTAACTCCACGCCTCTTGCCAACACCCTCGCATTTACTTCTCTTACAACCCCATCTATAAATATATTAAACAACCACAGTGACATCACATATCCTTGTCTAAGGCCTACTTTACTGGGAAATAGTCTCCCTCTTTCCTACATACTCTAACTTGAACCTCACTATCCTCATAAAAACTCTTCACTGCTTTCAGTAACCTACCTCCTACACCATACACCTGCAACATCTGCCACAATGCTCCCCTATCCACCCTGTCATACGCCTTTTTCAAATCCATATATGCCACAAAGACCTCTTTAGCCTTATCTAAATTCTGTTTACTTATATGTTTCACTGTAAACACCTGGTCCACACACCCCCTACCTTTCCTAAAGCCTCCTTGTTCATCTGCTATCCTATTCTCCGTCTTACTCTTAATTCTTTCAATAATATCTCTACCATACACTTTACCAGGTATACTCAACAGACTTATCCCCCTATAATTTTTGCACTCTCTTTTGTCCCCTTTGCCTTTATACAAAGGAACTATGCATGCTCTCTGCCAATCCCTAGGTACCTTACCTTCTTCCATGCATTTATTAAATAATTGCACCAAACACTCCAAAACTATATCCCCACCTGCTTTTAACATTTCTATCTTTATCCCATCAATCCCGGCTGCCTTACCCCCTTTCATTTTACCTACTGCCTCACGAACTTCCCCCACACTCACAACTGGCTCTTCCTCACTCCTACAAGATGTTATTCCTCC
The DNA here is from genome assembly GCF_026875155.1 of Cherax quadricarinatus. NCBI lineage: Eukaryota > Metazoa > Arthropoda > Malacostraca > Decapoda > Parastacidae > Cherax > Cherax quadricarinatus. The sequence goes on from NC_069426.1 coordinate 2,457,821, forward strand.
TTGCCCTATACACGAAATCACAGCTTCCCTATATTCATCAACATTTAACAATTCCTCAAAATATTCCCCTCATCTTCTCAATACTTCTAACACTCCATTTAATAACTCTCCTCTCCTATTTTTAACTGACAAATCCATTTGTTCTCTAGGCTTCCTTAACTTGTTAATCTCACTCCAAAACTTTTTCTTACTTGCAACAAAATTTGTTGATAACATCTCACCCACTCTCTCATTTGCTCTCTTTTTACATTGCTTCACCACTCTCTTAACCTCTTGGTTACGTCACTTGCGTCACTTGGTTACGTTACGTGGACGACGTCCTCGTAATAACTCCCAAACGTTTTGATGTACGGAATCTTTAGGGAAGGCTCAACGCAGTAGAACCGGCGATCCAGTTTACACTGGAAGAAGAGTCAAATGACAAGCGACCTTTCCTCGACGTCCTCATTCACAAAGTAGACAACAACCTAAGATTTCAAGTTTATCGGAAACCCACCAATAAAAATGATCTCACACACTTCTATTCCAGTCAAGATACCAAGACCAAAAGAGGCATCATCATCGGGGTTTTCCTAAGAGCATACCGAATTTGTAGTCCTGAGTTTCTTGACTAGGAATGTACATACATTCACCAAACATTCACTGAGTTACATTTTCCTTCTTTTTTCATCAAAGACTGCAAGAAAAGAGCTCTTCAGATCGTTAATTCTCCACGCACCAACACAACTCCCAACAAAGTTATAATTCTTCCCAACAGCCAGGTTGCACTGAACGTCTCAAAAGTGGTATAAAATACCGACACAATGGCAATATAAACACAAATGCAGTATAATGTGATCCTTTATTGACTACGTTTCGCCCACACAGTGGGCTTTTTCAAGTCACAAACAGAACTACCTGGGGTGGAAGGAACGCGAGTATTTATAGTCCGGCTGAGGTCAGGTGAAGAATGCTGCATCTGATGATGTACCGAGTGGGGTTATAGAGTCTAAAAACTTGGGTAGCTTGGAAAGGAGATTGGATAAATTTGTGAGCAGACCTTCTACAGTGTTCTTATGTGGGATAGCGATGAAGAAGTTTCTTGGCAAGTGGTTCAGCTATGTTATAGAAGCCACTATTCTGGTTGAAGTTGTTGGGGAATATAGAAATAAGTGATGATTCCATGATTCTTCGGTATTGAGTGTTGTCTTCTGTGGCGATAATCTTGAGTTTCTGTAGTTTATCAAGTGGTTGTGTGAATTACGGTGTTGTACGCAGGCGTTCCTTGTGTCGTCAGCCCTGCTTGCGTATTGGTGTTCTGAAATACGTTTTTGGAGGTCCTTGATGTTTCGCCCACGTATAACTTGTTGCGTTATTAAAAGGGGATTATGTATACCCCTGCAGGGGAGGGAGGCTTGTCCTGCCTACTACTGGTGATGTCCTTGATGGTCGTGGTTGTGGAGGTAGATACTTGAATGATGTTTTGGCAAAGATGTTGGAAACATGTTTGGCAATGGAGTTGGTGGGAAGGACTATGAAATCTCTTCTCGCAGTGTCTTCTTAGGGTGTTGAAGATTTTTTAATGCTCGCCGTCTGCATCTCTGATGAAGTGACGAGGATAGTGGAGTTTAGAAAATATTTGTTCAATATTATAGTGCATTCTTCCTCAAGGAACTCGTTGCTGCAGATTCTGAGTGCACGCAGGAAGAAGCCTATAATTACACAACGTTTGGTTTTGGGTCGTGGTGAGAGTAGAAGTGGAGAAGATCTCCATTCTACTCTCACCACGACACCAAAAACCAAACATGGTGTAATTAAGGCTTCTTCCTGCGTGCACTCAGAATCTGCAGCAACGATTTCCTTGAGGAAGAATGCACTATAATTGAACAAATATTTTTCTAACTCCACTATCCTCGTCACTTCATCAGAGACTGCAGACGGGAGCATTAAACTTTTTCAACACACCTAGAGAAACACTGCCGAGAAGAGATACATAGTCCTTCCCACCAACTCCATTGCCAAACATTTTCCAACATCTTGCCAAACATCATTCCCCAAATATCTACCTCCACAACCACGACCATCAAGGACTTCACCAGTAGTAGGCAGGACAAGCCTCCATCCTCTGCAGGGGTATACATAATCCTTGTAATAACTGCAACAGTTATACGTGGGCGAAACATCAAGGGGCCTCCAAACACGTATTTCAGAACACCAATACGCAAGCAGGTCTGACGACACCCAAAGGGAAAGCCTGCGTACAACACCGAAATTCACACAACCACTTGATTTAAAATACAGAAACTCAAGACTTATCGCCACAGAAGACAACACTCAAAACCGAAGAATCCTGGAAAATCATCACTTATTTCTATATCCGGGCAACTTCAACCAGAATTAGTGGCTTCTATAACATAGCTGAACCATCTTGCCAAGAAACTTCTTCATCGCTATCCCCCATAAGAACACGTAGAAGGGCTGCTCACAAACTTATCCAATCTCCTTTCCAAGCTACCCAAGTTTTTTAGACTCTATAACCCCACTCGGTACATCATCAGATGCAGCATTCTTCACCTGACCTCAGCCGGACTATAAATCCTCGCGTTCCTTCACCCCAGGTAGTTCTGTTTGTGACTTGAAAAACCCCACTGTGTGGGCGAAACGTAGTAAATTTAAAGGATCACATTATACTGCATTTGTGTTTATATTGCCACCGTCCTCAAAAGTACTTTCACAAGCTAACACCAGAGTCGCCATCGCTTCCTAGCATTTCAATAAAGGATCTAACCAGGACAAAATCCAAGCACCAAAAACCCAGTCATGCGGGGGTTTACACTATCCCCTGTGGAGGCTGTGACAGATTAACGTAGGTGAAACAGCAAAAAACCCTCGACACCCGCCTCAATGAACACATTTACGCAAGTAGGAACGACAATTTGAACGCGCCTGTGTACAACACCGAAATTCCACCAATCATCTCATGAAATTCAGAGACGCCCAATTAGGGGATCAAAGAAAACTAATTTCCGCAGACGCAAGTGCCTCGAATCAGCACTGATCGCTGTTTCGAATACAATTAAACAAAACACGGCAGCTCTCACCATCTCTGAAGTCTTAGCAAGAATCCTCCTGAAAACAGTAAACCCCGCCATTTACATAGTCTCTCCTGTTATACTACACAAAGTACATTACAGAGAGTGAACACTGAAACAACCCGCCTCTTTCCAGTTTATATTTGTCCAACCTATTTTAATGTTACCCAAGTAATAGCTTTTATATCCTTTACTCATGTACTAATTAATTGCACTACAATATTGTAAATTACTTTTGTTACTAAATACTACTACTAAATACTACTACAACCACTAGTGAACACGAAAAGGCACCTCACTAGTATTACACTCACTTTGAGCCTTTATATACCCTCTGTGTCCATGTATTGTTTGTAATGGCTTGAAAAAGCTCCTGGAGAGCGAAACGTTGCCACAATAAAATGTCACATTAGTTGCACTTGTGTCCTTTTACTTTACATAAATTTTCGGTAATTCTACCAACTTTTTTACAACTCTATCCACTCATTTGCAAGTCCCACTCAAATCCAACCCTTCACTCATATATTTATCCAACCTAAATTTGAACTACTCAAAGTCCCAGCCTCAATAACCAACTAGGTAGACTGTTCCACTCATCAACTACCCATTTCCAAACCCAATACTTTCCTATGTCCTTTTTTAAATCTCAACTTGTCTAATTTAAATCCATTACTGTGGGTTCTCTCTTGGAGAGATATCCTCAAGACCCTTTTTAAAATCCCTTTTATTAATAAACCCCTTTTTCACTTAACACTTCGATCTTGTCTCCCTCATTCTTCGTCTAACAAATGAATGTAATTTAAGAGTCTTCAATCTTTCTTCATAAAGAAGATTTCTAATGCCATGTATTAATTTAGTCATTCTTCGCTGAATTTCTAACGAATTTATGTCCATTCTGTAATATGGAGACCAGAACTGAGCTGCATAATCTAGGTGAGGCCTTACTAATGATGTATAAAGCTGCAGTATGACCTCTGGACTTCTGTTGCTTACAGTTCTTGATATAAATCCAAATAATCTTTTTGCCTTATTACGAACGCTGTCTTGGTTTGAGGTTGCTGCTCACCATAACCCCCAAGTCCTTTTCACAATCTGTATGGCTAAGTTCTACATTATTTAACTTATAAGTGCTAGGGTTATGGATACTCCCGAGCTTCAGAACCATGCATTTATCTACACTGAACTGCATCTGCCACTTTTCTGACCAAGAATAGAGTTTGTCTAAATCCTTCTGAAGTTCCCTAACATCTACGTTTGAATCAATTATCCTACCTATCTTTGTGTCATCGGCGAATTTGCTCATATCACTAGTAATACCCTCATCAAGGTCATTGATTGTAGATGAATCGTTCAAAGAACCGACATGTTGTTGAATTAGACACATGTGCAACTCTTCGGTATCTTTATTGAGGAAACGTTTCGCCACACAGTGGCTTCATCAGTCCATACAAAGGAGAAACTTGAAGAACAGGAGGAGAATGAGGTAATCAGTCCCTCAGCCTTGAGTCGATGTGGTCAGTCCATCAACCTTGAATAGAATACGGCATATGAGCGGAGAAGCAGCTTATAAACCGTAGACAAGTGAGGGGCACCAGTCGTAGGTGGTGTCCCATTTGTCCAATGTGGAAGTAGGTCGTGCCCAAGGGTTAGGCAAGTGAAGAATTGGTAGGTAAGACACATAGGCAACAGTTGCCTAACTGTTACCTATGTGTCTTACCTACCAACCTGTCGATATTGTATACCATTTTGATGTTCAAGTGAAGAATTCCCAAGTATTAAGATCCCAAGAAGTTGCAGTGTCTGACAGGATTGTAGATGAATGGTTCAAAGAACCGACATGTTGTTGAATTAGACACATGTGCAACTCTTGGGTATCTTTATTGAGGAAACGTTTCGCCACACAGTGGCTTCATCAGTCCATACAAAGGAGAAACTTGAAGAACAGGAGGAAAAATGAGGTAATCAGCCCCTCAGCTTGAGTCGATGTGGTCAGTCCATCTCCCATACCGCAGATCTCTCAGCAGCAAACCCCAAGTCAATGCCCAGGAATTCCCAATCCTCAAAAGCCTCAACCAGGCGTCAAGGTCAAGAATCTCCTGCACCCCTACCCAAGAAGAAACAGAAAAAAGAGGAACAGGGGGCGTAAAACAGGGTGCATCTTTTGTCAATGCGATCAGCAGGTGGCACTAAACGAGCCCCACGGGCCATAGCACGACAATGCAGGCACTCCTTGTCCGGCACAGGCGCTTTGCAGACTCAACTCGCACCTCACCAGCAGATCCCGGCTACCCACCCGGGTATACAGAAACAGCCCAAACGGTGCTTACAATAAAAAAATTTCCAAACCCCTCAGCAGTCCCCACAGACCACAACAGCCCAGATAATATCCACTGTTTCGAACCAACCCCAAAGCGGGCCCCTCACCAGGGAGGATCTCGTAGCACTCATCAAGGTGTTCACGGATTTTATTTGCAACACAATCAACTCCACGGAACAACAGAGAGCATTCCAGCAGATGGTCAATACGCTCTTGAGAGTGTGCTTACTGACCGAGGAGGAGACAGTGGATGCCATGAATTTGCAGGTTCTCGAAGAGGGCAGGACTCAGTCTCCAGCTCAGGAAACAACAGCGATGGAATAACCTCGGTACCATATCACACCCTCAAGGTTCTGCAATGGAACATTCAGGGCCTGAGGGGCAAACAGCACCACTTGTGGAGGCAGTAATTCGGGATCGGGTTGACATCGTCTTGCTACAAGAAATGCTGACTGTCCCGACTATGTGCCCAAGACTACCCGGGTTTTTGCTGGGTATTTTCGGCACATGGACCCGGGCGTTCACTGCAGAGGCACAGCTGTATTTGTATCCAATACAATACCTCACGAGGTTATAGCCAACCCTGTGGACTATGGGGAGGATGTCGAGGTACAGGCCATCCTTGCACACATACCTGGGGCGCCCATTACCATCTATAACATTTACAAGAACCCAAGACACATCCTCGACATTGCAAAGCTCCTCGCACTAGCACGCACTGAGTGTATTATTGTGGGTGGAGCCCTTCAACGCACATCACCCAATGCTGCACTCTCACCCCAGCAACCAATGCTGCTGGCAGATACATAGCAATACTCCTACACGATATTCCAGAGGTAAAGTTGCTAAACAATGGAGACGCCACACACTTGTTGGGTAGCTGCCTCGACCTTACCTTTGGGTAAAGACAACTCGCAGCAGGAGCCACATGGAAACTCATCCTCACCTTGTCAGTGACCACTTTGCAGTGATCACCACCTTCAACATCAACAGGCCTCCCACAGTTGTGCTGCCTCCTAGATGGGACATAAAGGGGGCCAACTGGAAGGTTTCCAGGATTATCTTCATGACTGGGGGTCCACATACCCCTCTATCTGAAGACTGTGATACGGCTGAACATGAGCTAATAAAACTGTTCTCATCCAGGCAGCAAAAGTGCGCAATTCCAAAGAAGTCCGCAGGACGCACTCACAAAAAAGACTGGTGGTTCTACAACGACGAGTGCGGGAGCAAAAACCACCGCATAAACTCTTTTAGGAAGCTGTACAGGCGTAACCCTACGGCAGAGAACGGAATACTCTGAGAGCCATTGTGCAACTGCCCGCAGAGTCTCTCTCAGAGTAAAAACTGAGAAATGGCTGGAGTGGTGCTCAACATTCGGGCATCACACCACCTTATCTGAGATATGGGGCAAACTCAACATAGCAACTGGCAAGAGCAAGCCGAGGCCACCAGCACACCCGAACCCATCCCAGGAAGCTGAGAAACAGTGGAACTCTTCACTTCCATGGGAGCCTCCATTTCAGCTCCCACAGGACTCCGGAAATTACAGACGGATCTTCTACCCGGCGCCAGCTAACGATACAAGCTGCATGTGAGTCGGAAGATAAGACTGATGAAGACCTCACGGACTTGGAACTCCGACGTGCCATTAAGAACAGAGGTGACACTGCCCCGGGCATCGATGGTGTTACGTACTCCATGATTGCACGGGCTGTGCAGAGTGGATGGGAGGCCATACTAGACGTCATTAACAAGTTGTGGAGGGCCAGGACACTCCCAGCAGCTTGGAAGAAAGCTAACATCGTACCAATTCCAAAGCCCAAGGACCCAGGCAGTATGAGACCCATATCGCTGACCAGCTGCTTAGCCAAGACTGCTGAGATGATGGTGTTAAACAGCCTCCTATGGAAACTTGGACCCTCTCATCATCACATATTTGGCTTCACCAAAGGAGTGGTACAGCAAGTGCATAACCACTCTACAAAAGCCAGATTGCTGATAGTAACAAAAAACCTAGTATCGTCGTCTACCTCGACCTTGAGAAGGCATTTGAGCTAGCCAGCCCCAGAGCAATCCTGGCAATACTAGCTCGGAAGGGAATCAAAGGACGCCTCCTTGGCCTGGATAGAGTCCTACGTTAGGGGCAGGCAGGCCTGTGTCAGCTTTCAGGGACATTACTTTTCCCTTTTAAAACCCTGGAAAACGGTACGCCACAAGGGGGTTTGTGCTCAGTCCTACCTGTTTAACATCCTTATGCAGGAAAATTGTGAGCTTCCCCTTTTATGGTGGCACACAGCTCCTCAGCTATGCTGATGATCTTGCACTCGTAGTGAATGGGAAAAGGCAATTAGAACGGGCAGGCTCAGAGAGCTTTTGGACCTAATTACGCAGTCTTTCAAGGAACTAGGCCTCAAGATCTCGGCCGGAAAAAAATCTCTTGCAATGATGTTCAAGGGACCAGATCCTGTGGATAGATTACATATTCAGGATATAGAACTTGAGTGGACAGGCTCCTACCTGTACTTGGGAATCTACATTGATAAAAAGCTGACCTTTCCGAAACAGGCCGAGTTTTGTCAGGTCACGTGCTCTACTCAGACTCAACGCCATGGGAGCCATGATGAGGCACCGTGCAGGGGCAAGCAAGGATGTACTTCGCTTGTACTATATACAAGCTATACGCTCGCTCATTGACTACGGTGCACCGGCGTTAGCTCATCTCTTCCCGCAGAGCAGGCAAAGGGTGGAGGTCGTACAAAATCAGGAGATGAGAACTATGCTTGGGGCCCCCGTCTGGACCAACACAGTATGTCTCAGATCTGAGGCCCGGCTTCCTTCCTTGGCTGACAGAGTAAGATACATAAACGCGTGCAAAGTGGCCACGATTCTGCACCGGCAGCAAGGTACGCCACTAAGGAGACGGATTTTAACAACCATGACACAAGATCCCCCACTCTTCACGGACTGCTACTGGGTTCGCTCGTTTTTGTGCTGCTGGACGGAAGTGGTGCCTATACAACTACCCTTGAAAGAGTTGTGACCTTTCCCGTTGCTGGGTACCATCCACCACCCCCCTGCGCCCAGATGCAGCGATGTTTGCATCATGCAGCTACCCATCTCTAAGCGTCTCTGCAGTCAAGACCCCCTCACAATCATGCTGAACAAGCATGGCACTGGCAGAGGGAGGCACATGTGCAGTGTATTTCACAGATGGTTCTGTCGACCCTGACAGGAAGAGAGCAGCAGCTGGACTGTACCACAATGGTCACACACAAGGCTGGCGACTCCCTGACCACTGCCCCGATCCTTCAAGCTGAGCTGGTGGCGATTCAGCAGGCATTGTCACATGCCCTACGACATTTGACTCCCAAACCCGCATACATGTTTTATTCCCCCTCTGCAATCAATGCCCTCTTCCCCTCCTCAACCACAGGACAATGTTCACCTCATCACATCGATCCCGAGCATAATGACAGCCTTAGAAGTTCAGGGTAACAGATCGACATTGAAACTCGATCTCAGCCATGCCGGCATCCCGGGGGAAAAGAGGCGGCAGATGATGCAGCCAAGGCAGCAACAGACTATCCACCCTGTTGGGATTACTGTCCCCATCAGCCTACGACAGTCCAAACTGGAGGCTGCCAGAGCCACGAAACTATGGGGGAGGTCTTAGGTGATACCCCATCTCAACAGTGGTACCGAGCAGCGATCAGGGAGAACCCCTCCATATGATAGAAGCTGGTCCAGAGGGGCATGTACCGCCATCCATCGGCTTCGTTTGGGCTTTCCCACACCAAGATGATGGTAGACAAGGCTGAGGAGATGATGTGCCAGTACTGTCAGCACGTTGTCCAGCGGCCCCTAACACACTCTCTTCTGAGTGCGAAAATTACTGAGACACTCCGCAGGCAACTAGGAGTGATATTCCCTCCCGAAGGGACCCAGAGATACTGCGGCCACACTAGTGTACCATGGGGTCAACGAGCCAGACAAGCTGTTACCTGTGATAACGACATATCCTCCTCCTCGCTAGTGTCCATAGTTAGGAGTACATATGGTGTTTTTCGCTTAGAGATGCACCAGTTGAACTGACCAGAAGAGTGCTTTAGCAGGGATACGTCGCATCATTGTAGAAACCTTTCTCCATCGGGAGCCAGAGACGGGTCATCGCAAGATTGAGACCCGTGCCAGGACTACGGTCTTGGCGAACATTAAACACACATACATATGCCGTATTCTATTCAAGATTGATGGACTGACCACATCGACTCAAGGCTGAGGGACTGATTACCTCATTCTCCTCCCGTTCTTCCAAGTTTCTCCTTTGTATGGACTGATGAAGCCACTTGTGGCGAAACGTTTCCCCAATAAAGATACCAAGAGTTGCACATGTGTCTAATTCAACAAGGTCATTGATATATATTATAAACAACAACGGGCACAAGAAATGATCCCGTGGTACGGGCCCCTTGTTACAGATCCCCACTCGTATTAACCCCATTTAAGCATACTCTCTGCTTCCTATTAGTGAACCATGACTCGTTCCATGACAGCACTTTTCCCCAATGCCATGAGCCCGCAACTTTTTTTAACAGTCTCGGATGCGGTACTCTATCAAAAGCCTTACTAAATCTAAATAAACAATATCGAATTCTTTATCATGATCAAAGGCCTCAAAAGCTTTAATGAGAAGGTTAATAAATTAGTTAGGCAGGAAAGGCCCCTCGTGAACCATGCTGAGTATCATTAATCAAGCTTTTGCTTATCGAGATGGCTTCTTAATTATCGCTATAATTGACTCTAGTAATTTGTCTACAATTGACGTTAGGCTTATTGGACGGTAAATTTTACGGTAGCGACTTGTCCCCTGCTTTAAAAATAGGAATTATATTAGCCATCTTCCACATATCAAACACTACACCTGTTTGAAGAGAAATATTAAAAATATTAGTAATGGTTCACAAAGTTCCATTTTACACTCTTTAAGAACCCTTGAAAAAAGTTCATCAGGGCCCGGGAATTTATTTTGCTTTAACCGGTCTATCTGTTTGATAACCAATTCTGTAGTGACTTTGATATTGCATAATTTATCATCATCAGGCCCACTATAAAAATTAATTATTGGGATATTGTTAGTGTCTTCCTGATTGAAAACCAAGAGAAAATAATTATTAAGAATAGAGCACATTTCATTCTCCTTGTCAGTGAGATGCCCAGAGTTATTTTTAAGGGGACCTATCTTATCTCTAACTTTTGTTCTATATACCTGGAAAAAACTTTTTGGGTTAGATTTCGAATCCCTAGCAACTTTAATTTCATAGTCCCGTTTAGTTGTTCTTATCTCTTTTTTAACGTCATTCTTAATGTCAATATACCTATTCATAAGATGACCCTCACCTCTTTCGATGCGCCTATAAATTCTTTTTCTGTCCTAAAAGATGTCTGAGCCTATTATTCATCCATTTGGGGTAATTTTTATTCGATCTAATTTCCTTACATGGGATAAATGACCTTTGGGCAGCATGTATTGTGTTAAGAAAGCTGTCATACTGATAGTTCTCTTCGTTACCCCAATCCACAGATGATAAGTGTTCTCTAAGCCCATTGTAATCTGCTAAGCGAAAATCTGGGACCAGTACTGAATTATCCCTACTATCATACTTCATTCAATGCTAATTGAATGATTTGTGACCGCTTTTGGTGACCTGTACTTAACTAAGAGTGGTGACCTGTACTTAACTCAGTGGTGACCTGTACTTAACTCAGTGGTGACCTGTACTTAACTCAGTGGTGACCTGTACTTAACTCAGTGGTGACCTGTACTTAGCTCTGTGAAGACCTGTTTGTACGCTCTCTACGGATTGAACCAAGATGCCCTCCATCGAGCAACTTTACCAGCAGCTTAAGGAAGAGTTGAGGATGGCGAAGATGGAGACTCGGCGACTGACCGAGGAAAACAAGAAGATTCGTAGTAGTCCTCCTGTTTTGAGTCCTCAGGTCAAGAAGGGAAACTGGTCAGTGGCTGGACACCCAGGGAACGAAGTTGACGATCAAGAAGACGAATGGAAAGTAGAAAACGAGGATGAAGAAAAAAGAGACTGCCGGGGAAAAACTGTTGTGAAAAACATTAATATATTTCAGTGCTACCCGACGAGAGTGAGTCGACCACTGGGAAGTCACGATGAACGACACCAAGGAAGGTAAGAATATTGTTGTTGTTGGGGATAGCCAAGTTAGGTATATGGATAGGGCGTTCTGCTTGAAGGGGGACATGAGTAGGAGACAGAGGGTTTGTTTTCCTGGGGCTGGGATGGAGGATATTGTTACCCATCTGGATGACATCATGAGAGGTAAGGGGGAGCAATCTATTATCTGTATCAGTGCGGGAGGAAACGATGTTGGCAGACGTAGGAGTTAAAGACCTGATTAGAGGTTATAGGTCAGCATTAGAAAAAATTTAGGAGGGAAGGGTGGGAACCCTGTCATATGTGGTTTTTTGAAAAGGAGAGGAGTTGGAAATGAATGGTTATCCAGGGAAATTTGGGTGTCAATTGCTGGCTGGACATTACTGTAAGGAAAATGGGGTTTAACATTCATTGACAACTGGGACCTCTTCATGGCAGAATGACATGTATGCCAGGGATGGGGTTCACTTATCTAGGTCTGGGGTGGGGGCACTTGCAACTGCAGTGGAGGGAGCTGTTAGGACTTTTAAACTAGGAACAGTTAGTTGTATCGGTTTTGGCAGGAAAACAGTAAAGTCCTGTGTAGTAATATTATGAGTTTAGGGGAACTAGCAATAAGCAGAACGAGGTAGATACTGAAAAACCCAGTGGACACTAGGTGATAAGGACAGTAACAGGTTTAGTAGAAAAACAGAAATGAGCAGGAAGGGTAAAGAGAAAGGAGAGTCTTTCAATGTTATTTTGCTAATTGCTAATTGCTTGGAAATTTAAGATGGACGAGTTGAGATTAGTTGTAGTGCAGGTAACATTGATGTATTGCCTTAACTGAGGACGTGGTTTAATTCAAAAAGTCGGGACTTTCCCTGTGGAATGTCACTTTTCGGGTTTTTAAATTGTTCCAAGTAGATAGAAGTATCGGGAAGGGGGGTTGGGGTGGCATTGAATGTCCGAGGGTTTGCTTGAACTGTTGCACAAAATGGGTATTAAGTCTGAAGTAACACATACAGAGTCTATTTGGATAGAATTTTTTAGAGGGGGGATGGAAAATGATTTTAGGTGTGATATACCATCCCCCCAAAATTAGGGTAGGGACCAAGGGAGGGCTACTATGGGAGGAAATTGTTAAGGCCACAAGGCACGATAATGTAGTAATTCTAGGAGACTTTAACTTTAGTCATATTGATTGGAATTTTTTGACTGGGAATTTAGAATCACACGACTTTTTAGAAGTAGTTCAGGATTGTTTTCTGAAGCAGTTTGTGGGCAGAACCTACAAGGGGTAATAACTGCTTGACTTTGTTCTGGGGGAAACAATGAATCCCCTTTTTAATAATTTAGAAATTTCAGAGGAACTGGGGTGCTAGCGACCACAAATCAATTACATTTAGAATTGAATGGAAGTACGATAGTAGGGATAACTCAGTAACAGTCCCAGATTTTCGCTTGGCAGATTACGATGGGCTTTTTGAGAACACTTGTATCTGTGACAGGGGTAAAGGAGAAAGCTATCAATATGACAGTTTTCTGAACACTTATACTTGCTGCTCAAAGAAGTTTATCCCGTATAAAGAAATTAGATCAAATAGAAATGACCCAAAATGGATGAATAATAGGCTGAAATATCTACTAGGGCGTAAGAAGGGAATTTATAGGCGCATCAAAAGAGGTGAGGGTCATCTTATGAATCAGTATATTGACATTAAGAGGAACGTTAAAAGGGGATAAGAGAAGCTAAATGGGACTATGAAATTAAAGTTGCTAAGGATTCGAAAAACTAACCCCAAAATTTTTTTCCCGATCTATAGAACAAAGTTAGAGATAAGATGGTCCCCTTAAAAATAACTATGGGCATCTTACTGAAAAGGAGAATGAAATGTGCTCGATTTTAAATATTATTTTATCTCGGTTTTACACAGGAAGACAGTAACACTATCCAGTAATTAATTTTTTTTAGTGGGCCTGATGAAGATAAATTATGTAACATCACAGTCATAGTGAAAATGGTTATGAAACAAATAGACCGACTGAAGCAAAAAAGTCGCCGGGTCCTGATGAGCTTTTTTCAAGGGTTCTTAAGGAATGCAAAATGGAACTTATGAACATTGACTAAAATTTTGAATTGTTTTCTCTTCAAACAGGTGTAGTTTCTGATATTGGAAGATGGCTAATGTAATTCTTTTTAAACAGGGGACAAGTCGTTACCGTCAAATTTCCCCCCAATAAGCTGACT